>CM067373.1:130844380-130872380 GCA_034401795.1 Chaetoderma sp. LZ-2023a | reverse complement strand
ATGTAAAGTTTTGCTATTACTGGTGAAGAGACTAGGCTGATATCCATGTGAGTTTAGGCAGTGGCTAGGATTATGTGAATTAGGCTGACTTGCAGTGACTGACTACTCATATAGATATTGTTGAATTATGTATGTCTTGTCATATGTCATGCAGTCATAACATAACATAATAATGTGTGCATAATGCAGCAATACATACTTGTTTTTGTACCAATGTGACTTGATAATCACTTTATGGTCTTTGTCTACAAGTTCCAAGGCGCAACTTTCACCAGATACACAGGTTTGTGTTTACTGAAGCTGCCAGAGGAATACCAAATGAATTGTGCTTATCTATGATTAATAGACAGACAGACACTCTATATAGCTATTTATATTTATAAAATCTGAGATTTGTTGAAATGGAAGTGATCGTTTTATGCTATTTGATTCTAGGAATATGATGTAAGCGATATTAGTGCTGATGATCTAATAGTGGAATCTGCAGTGCAGGATAACACACGCACAGATTTAAATGATCCTGGAAATATAGTGAGTATCCATTTTTATCTTGCTGAAGTTTGTACTATGTTTACTGAGTACTTTCCGAGAAGTGAGTCACTGGTGAAACTTTATGACTGCTGTGTCACAGTAACATGTTTCCGTGGCTCATTCTGTAGATGGGCACTGATCTTCTTTCCACAAGCTCATAAATTATAGCTATTTTCTCTCTGAAAGCTCAGCATTACAATTTTTAGGTATATACTAATCTGTTGAATACTTTGCATTAATTTGATGGGAACCCATTTCTGTGCTTCAGGGTTGAAATGGTAAGTTCAGTAGACAGTTATGATATTAGGCAATGGAATTGATTTGGTTCTAAAAAATGACATTATAGGCTTTTGAAAATAAATTCTATGTTCATATCAAATCATTGTTGCCCTCGTTTCTGACAGTTAATGGACCTTTTCAGTTTTAGCTATACCCCGCCCATTTCTATCTAAGCTCCACCCACACCACGCTCGTGTTGGGATCAATCGATCTCTGAACTCCCTGACTATCAATTTCCAGAAAACTGCAGGTAAGCTGTTGTATATTTTGAAACTAATTCGATTGGGTGCTGTTGCACAGCATGTTTATTAAATAGCAAAGACATACAATTCGTACAATGTGTCGAACTATTAAGTGTTAAAGATGGACTATTTCGAATCATTCATGACATCAGAATTATGACATCAGCATACACGTCATTTCATTAATGATGATGTCATTTTAAAATTAAAAGATCGATGGATAAACTGGAAAGGTGAATTCTGTCTGTGTGGACGATGATTTCTACAGCATCACATTAGCATCCCTTGCCATTAGTTAATCCATGTATATGTTATTGAGCAGAAACCAGATTTTAGATGAATTTGAGGTTTTTCATGGAAGACACATGTTTCAAGCATCATCAGATTTTGCTTAGATGTAATCCCATATGAGACCGTATCACATTATATTCAAGTAACAAATTTGCGACAAATCATTCTGGCCCGGTGTTATTCCTTGAAAAGCAGACTTTGTGATACATGTGGCATTCACACAGTAGATAACACTATTTAATGCTAACAAGCAACACAAGGTGGGTTAAAATATTATTGTTGCTGTTTTGTGCTATTAATACATAGAGTTCACTGAAACACAGTCTCACATAAGCACTTGTTGCAAATGTGCAATACACTACATTTTAATAATCCATATTATCAGGTTTACAAGTATCAACTTTATGTATAAGTACTATTAAGTCATAATTCTGTTCAATCTTATGTTGTTCAGACGTTTAATGGTCATCGTTTGTCAAGACAATCGAAGTTTTTGCTTAGTAAATGTCCTTTTGCGCGGCTAGTAAAGACCGGTTTTGAAATTTTACAACTGGAATGACTGACTATGACAGATTCAGTCATTCCAGTGGTAGATTTTCAAGAATAGTCCTCTCTTGCCCCTCAAATAGACATTTCTCAAGACCATTGCGAACATGACTGGCATGACCAGTAAACAGTTTATGTCAAATTTCAGCTCTCATTTCAACCAGCTTATCCACTATCCAGTCAGAGATTATTCATCTGGTCTTACTTAGGCTGAGTTCGGATATGTTATCAAGGTACCCCGAATACTCCGATTGGATATCCGAACACCGAGAGTATGATCGGATAATTATATCACACGGTACAAATTCTAATCGATTACTCCTGCTTCAACTGAGAGTAAAAGTGCGTGTCATGCATAGATAGGGAAATCAACCACGTGATACCTTTAATCAGAGTACCTTGATAAAGTATCCGAACTTAGCCTTAGACATTGTGGTTTCTAGTTTATAATTGATGGAATAAATTCATTGAAATTCGATTGCGATGGCCTTGACTAGTTATATGTTTAGCACATGATATTTGTTCAAGAAAATTTAGAAAATCTGAGAGATTAATGTTGAGCCATTTTAGTTTTAATAGCACTATAAGACCTCTGAATGGCCATAAAAATGCCACATCATCCGTCTCTGAGTATTTAATTGACTGTAAATCAGTTAATTAGTATTCATAGCAGCCAGTAGGATTTTAATTTGGGTTCACTAATATGGGCGGGTTTCATTTGGGCATGACTTGTGAAATCATAGCTAAGGGGTAATCTAAAGCCCTGTATCTACAATTGGAAAACGATGATAAACAACAAATGGATGAATGGTAGCTTGAGTGTTTGTCCAGTTAAACCCTTGTGCAGCATCATGAAGGACGAATGTATAATTATCTGCAAAATCTCCTTAATTATGACTTCACCATCCATGTTTCCTTCCTTTATCTCCTTTATATCTGAAGATTATTCTTTTGAAATGAAATCATGTCATAGAAGAATAAGTAGCTTTTCCACGAGAACATCAATAAAGTCATCAACTGTTTTCACAAGTGTTTCCAATATTGTTCTCCCCACGATAACCCATGATTTATACGTCACTTCATCAATTGATAACTTCGTAAATATATCTTTGAGGCAATCAGAAAGTTCATTCACATAACCACACAAAGCACATTCTCCGATGTAAGAGTTGGGCTGTGCTGGATTACATGCTGGACGGGCCAGTAGGTGTTCGTATGTTACAATCCCATTATAGTCATCTGAAACAAGAACTCTAAATTCAGGGACACTGGAAATCTTTGCTCCTTCAAGCATAAGTTTTACATTTTGGTGCATTGTACAAACACACACACTGTGGGTCCCACTTGCACCAGGCAATACAATACTCTTTGGTCTCAATGAAACGAATTTAGAAAATCCAATCTTTAGGTTTGGGTGTTCATTTGTAAAACGTATGTAGGCTTCCTTGAGATTGCACAGAATAAGTTTCTTTTACACATTCACTTTCTGACCAACAGTTCTAATTGATACACAGTCTTTTTTCCCCGGCATTTGACGACTTATATCATCACTTTCATAAAAATTCCGTAACGACATTGACAATTTCATTGGGAAGTGTCTTCTCTGGCTTTGGGTTTGGAATTGAAAGAATTCCCTTCTCAGTCATTAATTTCTTAGCAGCTCTCGCCATATAATTTGTGGCAGCAAATTCTTGCTCATTTTACTGAATGCTCCAGCTCTGTGGCAATATGATTAATATTTGGACTTGCACACTTTTCTGTTCTGTTGTCTGAAATTTGTCTGAGCGTTTGAATCATCTATTCAAAATGTGTTATTCTGGGGTCTACCGATTCTACTTCGAATAATACTTACCAGATGTACTATTATGATAAAGTCTATTATCTGGTCTAGCTCAAAATAAACAATTAAAAACTCCGCACTCTCCTGGTCCTGCCCATACTGTGTCCGGGAATTACCATAGCCCCAGGTACCGAGTCAATTCCCAATCACAGTCAGATTCGTTTATTTTGCTCGACCTGAAAGTCACGTTTTTTAGTCAGCTTGAAATTTGCTAATTTCTGCGCAGTTTAGCTGTTTCGGAGTGGTTCATTGTTGGAAAGATGGAAGGAAAAGGAAAATCATCACAGGGGAAGGTTGTATCAATTTAGAATTTATACATTCGTGCCGTAATGACTGTTTGAATTTTCTTAAATTGGCACATTGTTTTAAAATGGTAGCCATTGTTGGAGTCGCTCCGGTACTCATTAACTTTTTTAATCTTATCCAGGTACTCGGTTAATTTCCCATGTGACTCGGTTCCTTCCAAGATGGATGCGCCCGTAGCGAAGATGGCGGCACCCATGATTAACGTTTTGTTTTGGCTTAGCGTGTCTATGCACTCTGTTTTAAGCCGATTTTTAGCTCTCGCTTCATTGTCATGGGTGTTTGTAGCGATCGGTCTTAATTTCTTGGCTATTTTAATGATTAGTTAATTACCAAGTTTATTAAATTTCGCTCTAAAAAGTTTCAAATATTTTCTGCCTAAAGACTTGATTATCATTAATTTATGAGAAAGTTAATGTTTCTAAGTAATTTTAAATTACAATCAAGTTAATTGTGCGTGTTGCTCATCATCGTATATCATGTGCAGCGTTTTAATTCTTACTGTGTTCACAGAAAGTAAAGGGGCAGGATACTCTGCCAGCGCTGCAATCGGTTCATGAAACAGAAGTTTACTGGACATGACTGCGGTGCCTGCGCGAAGTGCAAGGTTGGGAGCCCTTGCGATGAGTGGGTGTCAGAGTTGGTGGCAGAGTTCGATCGTGATCGGCGTGCGCGTTTGGAGAGGATCGCGAGGGACAAGGCGGCCAAATTGGATCAGGCATCAGTAAACGGTCTTGAAGAGCGTCTGAACGAGCATATGGACTCAGCCTTGGGTGTTTGGGCGGCTCAATTCAAGGCGATGTTCGAGTCTTTCCAGTCCACAATTACGATGATGCAGGCTGGTGCAGGGCAACCTATCAGTGGTCCGGCCAGTTCTGTGGAGGAACAGGAACCTGTCCTTCCTCCTGTTTTGGCTCAAGAGCTGATGGCGGAGGAAGAAGATCTCCTGATGGGAGACTCTCTCTCAGGTGGCAGGCACTAGTACTTCCCACGGGTCTCCCTCGGGATTTGTACGGGTCTGCCAGCCGGGTGGTGATGTTGACGTTCCGTCGGGCATTTTCCACCCGGATTTCGCTCAGGCCGCGTTGCCGTTGGAGCCATGGTTTGCGGTTCCAGTCGGCATCACGGCGGTGGCTAGCACGGCTCCTCTCGGAGTTCCGTCGCCTGCCGTAGTAGCGGCTGTAGTCCCGGCTCCCATGCTGGAGCCGATGGACTGTGGTGAATCCGTGTCTGACGATTCGCTGGATACTGGAGCCACAGGTAGTCGGGTTATGGACCCACTTCATGCTGAAAGACTTGTGGTCCATGGCTCTCAGCATGGGTCGTCGGTGGCCTACTCATCCAAGGGTGAGAAGGAGGATGAGAATGGTAGTCCATTAATGGATGAATCCTCATTTTGCACCGAAGCTGAATGGGTGCAGGTCCTTGGATAGATGTCCGACCGCCTCAGGTTGGCATCGGATCAAGGATCTCAGCGCGATCCGGCGATGGAGCAAATGTCAGAGCGAGCAGCTAGCGCTCTGTCAAGTGGCTCTTCGGCCATGCCGACGCTCTCTTTGGATACGCAGACTTCTGACATGTTGGAAGTTGCGTCGTACCGTCTGGTTCAACCAGATTATTTGCTGCCCAAGGCCCCTAAGGGGATAAGGAGTAGGGTCCGCTTTCCAGAGCAGGACTGTCATCAATATGCCCGGGTTCCTCGGCTTTCCGTCGGGGAGAGAGAGGCATTGAATAGGCCGTTAGATGGCAAATCTAAGGGTCGTTCTCATCCCTTGGTTTCCCAAGCTAACAAAGATCATTTTAATGAGTTAGCTCTCATTGAGGATGCGACGAGAGCGGCCATGGATGCACTCTTGTACAGCTGTACCGTCTTGCAGGGTATGCTGACCTGCGTGGCAAAAGGTGGGGACGTGCCAGAGGTTGCTCCCGGAGTTGTCCGGGACACCATGCGCTTGTCCCAGGATTGCCTGGCCAGGGTAATCACCAGAACATTGGCGGAGCGACGGAGAATGGTTCTCGATTGCGTAGAACCAGGACCTGAGATGAGGGCTGCGTTATCTTCTGCGCCCTTCATTGGTCCAGGCTTGTTTGGCGGCTCGGCACGGCAAGCTTTATCCAAAGCCGTGTCAATGGTCGCAGAGCAAGAAGTAGTCGGCAAGTCGTGGAAGTCGACGAAGAGGACTCAGCCGCAGCAGTCCTATAAGCAATCCGGCTCACAGGGACCTGGCCGTTCATCCTCATACAAGTCCTCTAATAAGAGGCCGTATGAGGAGGATAGGAAGGGTGGCGGTTCGGGTCGTGGTTCGGGTCGTGGCGGCTATCGTAAAGATGGCCGTAGCGGCGGTCCCGGACCGTCATTCTAAGAAACCGTGGGGTGGCCATGGAGGATGGTCCTGATGGGTTTCCGGTGGGATCCGTTCCGGTGACGTCAGGAACGAAGGGAGTCGAGGATCTTCACCCAAGTGAATTAGCGTCTTATCATGCAAGATCGACCACGAGCTGTGTGCACATTCCTACCGTCGGAGGTAGACTTCAACTGTTCTCAAACCAGTGGGAACAGGTCATGCAAGATTGTTTAGTCTGTCATTGGTTAAGGAACGGCTACGAACCGGACTGGCTCATCCGTCAATCGTTAGTTCCATTAACATGACTCCAGTATGGACTCCCGTTCCAAGGGAATCCGATCGTCTAGATGCCATTTGCTCAGAAATCAAAGATCTTCAGCAGAAGAACGCAATTCATCTAGTCCGCAATCAGTCCCCCTAGGCTTTAGATAATGTTCTTCGTTCCGAAATGCACCGGAGGTTGGAGACAAATTCGCAATCTCAAACCGTTTAACAAATTTATTCTTTCTCCAGAGTTTCAGATGGAGACTGTAGCAGCAGTGATAACAGGGCTGAGAAAATGCATGTGGGTAGTATCGATAGATCTGAATGATGCATATTTTCATATTCCAATGTCAATTCCTTTTCAGAAATACCTTCGCTTAGCATTCCAAGACAATGTTTGGGAATTCAATGCGCTTCCGTTCGGTCAGACCACTGCCCCGAGGGTCTTCACCAAAGTGGTTCTCGCCATGACTTCTATCTTCACAGGGGAAACATAGCTGTTCATACTTACATAGACGACTGGCTGCTGAAGGCAGGGAATCCAGTCATTCTACGCAACAATCTTCAGGTAGTCCTGGTCTTACTAAAGGATCTAGGATGGATTGTGAATCTAGAGAAATCAGAGTTGACTCCATCCCAGGAGTTTGTATATCTGGGAATATTTTTCAATCTCATGGATGGTGTAGCTTTTCCGGTGGAGAGCAGAGTCAAGAGTTTGATTGCAGGGAGTCGGTTTCTCTAGGCGCCTATCTGACGGCGCGTCAACTTCTCAGAATACTGGGTTTACTAGTGTTTCTGGAGAAAGTGGTTCCTTATGCGGCACTCAGGCGCAGGCTGATTCAGATGTATTTAATGTCGTTCTGGTCTCAGAAAATGGATCCGTTATCTCTGAGAATTCCAGTAAAAGAACCATTAATATTCCATCTTCAGTGGTGGTTATCAGAAGCGAGGTGTTCCTCTACATACTCCTCAACCACAGATGTCCATCTTTACAGATGTATCGACGATGGGTTGGGGAGCGGTATTGGACAATCAAGCAGTGTCAGTGAAATGGGATCGGACCAATGCGCAGAAACACATCAATGTTCTCGAATTATTAGCGGTGGCATTAGCACTTCGAAAATTCAAGAACTTAATCTGAGACAAGATTGTCCTGGTCTTCTTCTTCTTTTCATTCGCTGATCATACCGCCAGTCCTGTAAGTGACTATCGACATGATCATAAGCGTTAAGTGCGTGGATCCATGGTTTATTAGAGTTTTCCGTGCGGCCTGGAACCTCCGTCTTCAGCACTCGAGGTTTCTGTCAGGGTTACCTCACCCTTACCTCCTTTAGTCGTCTCTTACGACACGCAGAGGATACGGAAGGTGTATTCTAAGCCCCACCTACAGGGCAAATGGCAAAAAGATTCCTGGTAAGGACAGACAACTCAGGGCGGGACAAGATCACCGGATTTGTGTATAATGATTTGGAACCTTCTGTTGTGGTGCCAAGAGAGGAATATTATCCTTCGGGCAGCACACTTTCCAGGAAGACTGAACATTCTAGCGGATGCTCTCAGTCGAAGGACAGTTTGTCATCCGACGGAATGGCAGCTCAACCAATCGGTAGCGGAGGTTCTTTTCAAACATTGGGGCAAGCCAAATGTGGATCTATACACCTGTGCAAAAGTTAAGCACCACCCTATTTTTACGCACATGCGAGGGTATATTCATGTGCTATGAAGAAAGCAATAGCATAAACATTTATGTACCCATCCATCTTAGTGCAAGAGGTAATAATGCAACTAGAGGAATGCTGATTATGATGGTGGGGAAACACTGTATGTTTTTGTTTGAACTTGAAAACGAGGCCTGAATATGGTTACGTTGACACAACTGACAACTATTGCCCTACAGTTGACACACGTGGCTAGATTGTCATTAATGGTGTCTGAAAATGAAGTTTAACATCTGTGCATGAGTTTGAGACTGTCATTATTAATACCGGGTATATCCACCTTGTGCCTGGATGACGGCCTGGACACGACGTCTCATGCTGGTCACCAACCGACTGATACACCATTGTGGTATTCGTTGCCATTCAAGATGGAGTGCGTCTGTTAATTCCTGTAGGTTCTGCACAGGAGGATCCCTCCTTCTCACCATGTTTCCCAGAATGTCCCAGATATGCTCAATAGGGTTCATGTCAGGGCTCCTTGCTGGCCATGGTAGGGTTTCGATGGCATTCTGGCGGAGGTATTCATGCACAGCTCTAGCACGATGTGGTCGGGCGTTGTCATCCATGAATATAGGGTGGGTTCCAGGTGCATGATTTACAAAATGAGGGACCACAACTCTATCCAGTATGGAATCTTGATATCTTTGTCCATTTAGTGTTCCAGGTACAGTCAACAGATCCAGCTTACAATCAAATGAGATGCACCCCCATATCATAACGGAACCTCCACCAAATGGAACTTCTTCCATGATGTTACGTTGGTCATACGCCGTGCGTCTGGACCTCCATACACGAGTTCGACCATCTGTGGCATGAAGCAGGAACCGACTTTCATCGGACCAGTGTACCCGTCTCCAGGATCTCATGTTCCAGTGTCTTCTTTCGTTGCACCACCTCAGACGCTCCTCTTTGTGGTGTGCAGTGAGGAGAGGACGTCTGACAGGTCTCCTAGCTTTCATGCCAGCAGCATACAGTCTCCTTTTGACGGTAGACATTGACACTCTATTGCGCGTTTCCCATTGCTGGCTGAGCACTCTGCTGTTGGTGAATGGAGATCTAACAAGGCGTACTAGGGCTCGACCATCACGGGCAGTAGTCTTCTTCGGTCTTCCAGATCTAGGCCTGTCCTTCACCTCGTTAGTTTGCCCATGTTTTGCAATCAAACGACTGATTACAGTATGGTTAATGTTCAGCTGTCTGCCAATCTCTCTGCATGACATACCAGTGGTATGCATGCCTATGATTTGCCATTTCACACGATCACTTAACCTTCGTCTTGCCATAGCGGTTCACAATCAAGAGCTAATTCTCTCTGTACAAATAAACCACGGTCATGAACACAAAATTCCTAATCTTGTCGCCTAAATCTGTATGTAATGTTCTACACCTCAAACTGGACTTTTACATAACTGAACACGTGTGCTGTTTCCCGCCACGCACGGACATCAAGCGGCGTGAAGTCATGCATGCATGTGCATTTCGTACTTGGAATTATGTCAGCTAACGCGGGGACAAAAAGTATGGCAGCCTAGTTGTACCATCATGTTTCTACGTTCTATTGTTTTTGCTGGTGCTTAACTTTTGCACAGGTGTATATATGCGATAAAACAAAACGCAAAGATGGTCACATATGTGTCACTGATCCCGGACCCGCTAGCTTTAGCAGTAGACGCACTGGCGATAAGTTGGAAGGGAATGTACGCGTATGTGTATCCTCCAACGATTCTCATACCAAAAGTTCTGGCAAAGATAAGAGAGGGCATATGCCAAGTACTGCTGATCGCTCCTCATTGGCCAGGCCGATCATGGTTTACGGATCTGCTGGACCTTCTGGTCTGCAATCCAATCCCTCTTCCAGACAGAAGGGATCTGATCTCTCAGAACAGAGGTCTGTATCTCCACGACAGACCGGAAATGTTCCAATTGACTGCATGGATGTTATCAAGCAGCGAGCAATTGAGTGGCTTTTCTGAGCAAACAGCGAAGTTTGTCGCTTCAGCCAGAAGAGGGTCAACTACCAAGACATATAATTATAGAATCAACAAATTTGCAGAGTGGTGTAAGGGAAGAAATATTAATCCCTTTTCTGCATCTGTTCAACATGTAGCAGATTTTATCTGTCATCTATACGAAGTTGTCAAACTTGTACCTTCCACCCTAGCAGCATATAAGTCTGCATTAGCTTCAGTCGTTCCCAGTCTGGCCATTGTAGGAGTGGAGAACGACACTTTGAATGAAGTTATTAAAGGAATGAGCAATTTGCGACCTAGACAGCCAATTCCTATCCCAGCATGGAATCTGTCTCTTGTTCTACAGGTTTTAGGGCATGCTCCCTTTGAACCAATTAGATCTATAGATATTAAACTGTTAACTATTAAATCGGTTTTCTTGGTTGCAGCAGCATCAGCGAGAGGGAGAAGCAAAATACATGCGCTTTCTGCCGAACAAGACCATTTTGTCATTACGGGTTACGGTTTAAGACTACTTCCACATCTTTGTTTCCTGGCAAAGAATCAGTCACTTAAATATCCAGGACAGCTGATCAATTTTCCAAGTTTAATTAGACATGACCCAAACTCTTCTGCTTGGTGTCCTGTCAGATGTCTGAAAATGTATAAGAAATGTGCTGTGCGCCTCGAAAGACACCAGTTCTCGTTGGATAGTCGATGCTATTCAGATGTCGCACACAATTTCTACAGGAAAGCAGACTGATTGTGCGAATGCCCATCAAGTCCGAGCACTCCCAGCATCATCGGCCCTTTATAAGGGTGTTTCTTTAGAGGAGGTGATGTCTGTAGCACAATGGCATGCCGAGTCGTCATTCACTGATTTCTACCCTCGTGACATCTCCAGCGCACTTAATCCGGTAGCCGTTGCCAATTTATCGAATCTTAGCTAAAGCCACATCCGACCACTATTTCGCATACATCGCAAGGTTCTTCCACATGCACTGAACAATGGTAATGCACATGATCCGAGAATGACCGTGGATTGGGCGAAGCTCCTGTGATGATCAAGAAAGACCAAGCACTCAAAAATGGTGATTGTTTACTTTAATTAAGTGACAAATATTAGTTTACTTACAGTCGAAATACCATACTGATTAAGTAAATAGGCTGGTTCAAAAGTATCTTATTCATTGCAACAGACATTAGACTCATTCCAATTTGAAAATCTAGTCGATATACTGATAGTTCTTTCAAAATTAGAAGTTGTAGTAGCTTCTTTGCACTCTACTGGACTGCCCTGGCTGAGACTTGGGGCTGACACGGGTCTGGTGGGTGTTGCTTCCCCTTTTTGACAACCCTCTGGAATTTGTGTGGACAAATGAGGGGGTGGGGGTGGGAGTGCGGTCTAGACCATGGAAGTTTAGCACTTCATGAGTCAGATGGCAGAACCCAAGCATATGCCAGGGTTCTATTCTCTTCACAACCTTCTCTGTCGAATGGTAGATGAGAGCTGTTTCGAGCCTCACCTCCTCCCACCGGTATTTCTTGGTTGTCGAAATCTGTAGTTTATCATAATAGTACATCTGGTAAGTATTATTCGAAGTAGAATAAAAAAAGCATCTGCTTTTGTTTCTACGAGAATTCTTAATACTTATCAGATGTACTATGACCCCGCCTCAGCCGCTCCGCTGAGGTGAGGCTGAGCTGCTTTCGGGGTTTGTCAAGGCAAATATAAGACGAATTTGACTGTGATTGGGAATTGAGTCGGTACCTGGGGATATGGTAATTTCCGGACACAGTATGGGCAGGACCAGGAGAGTGCAGAGTTTTTAATTGTTTATTTTGAGCTAGACTAGATAATAGACATTATCATAATAGTACATCTTGTAAGTATTAAAAATTCTCGTAGAAACAAAAGCGGATACTTTTTTGTTTTTTATTCATCATCCTTTGAAGTGCAGGCATCCATTTTCGATTTTTTGGTTAATATTTATGGGTGGGAGAAATAATTCTACTGACCTCTGTGTATGTCATTGACTAAACAGACTATATCTCCAAAACCCCTGCATTGCCCACTCTAATTTTTTTAACATACTTAAAGGATAGGTAACTTTATCAAATGACCTCAAGATTTCCTTGGTCCGACCAGGTACTCCGGGTGTAGGTATGGTCAAAGCTCACCCAAGGTCAGATAAAATCAATATTTTTGTATTATCTGATAGAAAGAAAGGAATGATACCATTGGATAGGGTTTCCAAATACCCTTAAAACAACGTATTGATCAGCTCTGTATGATAATAAATAAAGAAGTTATGGTCGATTTAGTATTTACTATCATAAAAATTTTGGCGGTCAAACGTCATTTTGGCGAAACTGGTGACCCATATCTTGGACACCGTTCATTATAGAGATCTGAAATTTTGTCTAGGTCATTTTCTCAGTTATACCAACAAGTATGCAAAATTTGAGCAGAGTCAGAGAGGGTCAAGTTTTTGGCTGTGTTGAATTCATATGGAATGGCCCTCTTGGAAAAAGCATAACATTCAGAATCGCTTAAAATAATTTAATGAAGCTTAGCAGGTAGTTTCTTTATTATGGGTAGAGGTGCCTTTTGGAGGATTCACCTTTATAGGTCCAAGATTTTGGGTGAAAATGGGATTTTGAATGCAAAAACTTACAATTTGTGTCAGTTTCATTTTGTTATTTTTTTTAATAATTTATTTAAATTTTTTAATTTTTTATTTATTTTATTTTTTTAGTTTGAATAATATGAAGGCTTTGAATAGAATTGCTACCTACTACATAGAGAAAGGTACTTTCAGTGATTGCGGGGCCCTCTTGAGTCAAACGTTTTCTAGTTAAATTCTCTTGCCAGTGCTTTTGCTTTTCAGTAATATTATATCTATAGAATTAACGAAAAAACTAAGTATCTAGCTTTAATATTTGATTTCAGCGACCTCCGTCACGTCACTCATCAGTAACGAGTCTCGTGGATCTCACATCACCACAAAAAAAGAACACAGAGGCACAAAACAGTCACAACTCCAAGACCAAGTCAAAACTTTCTAGCAAAGCTGATAACAAAGCCAGTCCAAAGTGTGAGAAAAGGAAATCGAAAACTGCAGTGAAAACAGCCACTCCAGATAAAGCATCCAGAAACCGTTCAATATCTTCAGCCAAAAGTAACACGCCTAAGAAACGAAAATCCAGGCCGAGAACAAGGTCAAACTCAAGTCAGAGGTCATGCTCCGAGTCTATGTCAGATTCCAAACAAAAAGTACAGGCTAAGACGAGATCACGCTCACGTTCAAATTCTAAAACAAAGTCACGTAGCAAGAAGAATCGTGGAAGGTTGGGTCGAGGTAGTGGTAGCGGGCTCAGCGATGATGATGGGGAAATCCAGTTTACTCCACGATCCGACGTGTCTAGAGTCTCATTTGATGTGGGCAATTCTGACAGTGACTATAAAAGAGGTGAGCTGTTGTGAAAACATGATTGTAGTTATGATGTTGTTTAAGTGGGTGAACGCCTAGCCACTTAAACATGTCAAGCTAAAATACTAGATATAAAATATTCTTGAAAAAATATTCGGTTAAATATTTTGGAATAAATTATTGAATAATGCAGCAATGTCTTCTAGTCAATTTAGTTTCTAAATGTTCGTGCACGGTAAGCTTACCTGTATTGGCATTTCGTAATTGATAATCTGGCTCTCTTTATCATGTCTGACTACTAAGTTTTTGCAGACAAGATATTCTATACATCTCTGGACCTGCTAAATATTATGAAAACAATTTGACTGAAAATTGTTGGTGGCTAAGCCACCAATAACTTTCAGTCAAATTATTTAAAAAATATTTGGCATGTCCAGAGTTATTGCACACTGAAATTATTGTCTGGTGGCTTGCAGCAGCGACCTGCTGAATCTGTTACCTGTTTAAAAAAATCTGAAAACACTTCGAAACCGTCATTTTTGCATGCAGATAGAAAGCTTTAAAAGGAACGTAGTGATAATAATATTGTCAAGCCTGCCAATAAATGTTACTTTAGGTAGAGCCAAAATGCACTACAGACTATAATGACTAAATGATATAAATCAATTGTCATAGTAACTGTTGTAACTTCATTTAACCCATTAACACTCATACCACCAAAAACAGCTTCTGCAATGGTCTTGAGAAATGTCCATTTGCAGACCAAGAGATTATATTTGAAAATTTACTGCTTTAATGACTAGCTCGATAATCGAGCCAGTCATTCTAGTGGTAAAATTTCAAAAACAGTCTTCTCTTGGTCTGTAAATAGACATTTTCTATTAGAAAATTTAAATTTTCTTGAACAAATTTGAGGGCTAAAGGATTACATGTATAGATCTGTTGCCAGGGTGCCCAGTATTTCGAGGTGCACACCAATTTTGAAAATCATGTTTTTAGAATTAAATATATGTACGTCGCTCTTAACCCTTTAACCCTTTAACCCCCAAATTTGTTCAGGAAAATATCAGTTTTCTCATAGAAAATGTCCATTTGCAGACCAAGAGAAGACTACTTTTGAAAATTTATCACTGGAATGACTGGCTCATCTAACGAGCCAGTCATTTCAGTGGTAAATTTTCAAAAATAGTCTTCTTGGTCTGCAAATGGGCATTTCTCAAGACCACTGTATACGCCATTTTTGGCAGATTTGTGTGTTAAAGTGTTAAAAACTTCTATTATTTACATAGTAATTATATAACAGTTTTGCTGCATTTATTATACAAATTTTGCTCCAACTTACAGCTCGTAAGAGTAAAAATACAGCATCCATAGATGGCATTAGCTTAGATAGGCTGACATTGCTTGGCCGTGTGAAGTTTGCACGTGTGACTGCATATTCACTGAGTTTGGATGATGGGATTACTTCTTTTAACACTAAGTCGCTGAACAAGGGAAGGTCTCCTAAAGCAGCTTTGGTCAGCAAGAAACAAAGGTATACTGTTTAAATGTCAAGTAAATGTGTTTCAGTCTTGATAAACGTGAAACAGTCAGACTCTTCTGCTACAACTCAAGGGACCTTTCCATATTTTGCTACGTCCCGCCCACATCTAGCTAAGCTCCACCCACACCTCGCTCATGTTGGGATCGATCGATCTCAGAACTCCGACTATCAATTTCCAGAAAACTATATAGGTAAGATGTTGAATATTTTGAAACTAATTTAAGTGGGTACTGTTGCTTCCTATGGCAGCAACAGCGCCTAGTCAAATTAGTTTCAAAATATTCAACAGCTGGTTTCTTAAATAGCAAAAACATACAATTCGTGCAACGTGTCAGACTATTAAGCGTTAACGACGGACCTAATAGAATCATTTGTGACGTAATGATTATGATGTCATCCTACACCCCGCTTAGCTGATTATGATGTCATATGATGTCAGATTATAGATAGACACTGGAAAGGTGAATTGCTGATTAACACCGGATGCTGATCTTCTGTCAGGTTTCGATCGAGTCCAGGATGCGCATAGTTAGTATGTGTGTGAGCTGCAATACGGTCAAGGTTGTCCACAGTTGTCTGAAGAATTTACATATTTTGAAATCTGGGCATGGTTTCGGTAAAATACATGTGAAAATTGTTTTATGGCATAGTTATCCTTATTTCCAACTGATTCATATAGGTTTTTATGATGTGGAATGTTTCTAGGTGTGGTTGGATTAAGTGTCACATTAGTGGGATGACTAATGTACTTGTATATAATGGCAAGGTTCTAGCAGGGGGAGTACAGCAGGGGGATCTCTCCTTTGTATTCTGACTGAAACCAGTTTGATGATGGTCGTGATCACGCACACATATGTGAGTAAACTGGTTAAAAGTCCGTTAACCCTTTAATCTTCAAATTTTTTGAAAAAAGAAAATTATATTAAAAAATTTATCACTTGCTTGACTGGATTGATTAATGAGCCGGTCATTCAGTGGTAAATTTTCTTCGTCTTCGCCTGAAATATGGACGGTTTCATGGCCACTTGAATGTTAAAATAATGAACAAGATTTGACATACAAATTTGCACATAATTTGCACATATATACAGTTAAAGTTAAGTCATCAATGTATAAAAAGCTAATAGGTGTATCCTAATGACCAGTCTCTTAAAGCTGGCATGATGTGTTAAAATAGTCACCAATATAGTGCGTTAACATCAGCAAATGGATTTCCCATTTTCGCTAACTCACCATTAGTTTTTTGGGTATTGATACTGCGTGAGTGACCCGACTAATTTCTCACCTCCTAATATAACAACATCCATTAAATACATGGTACTTATCATTCCGCCAGCAGTGAGCTGTGTGAGTGTCATGCAAACAAATAAAGAGCAGTGGCTGCTATATTATTGAGTGCCGAAGAGTGATAACAACGTACTGGGTCTGTTTGCTTATGGTGTGCATGTCGGCCCATGGAAGGCAGTGACCCCTACCCTGCTTGGTTGATGCCTGTCGGCTCCATTGTGTGGAACTGGTGGATCCAGTGGCACTCTTTCTGTCTTCTCCATTTGGTGGATACTTCATCCTCGGGGTCCGAAGAGAGGACCTGGATTATTCTGAATTGCATGTTCATTCTAGAATGCCTGGGTCTGTTGAAATGCCGTGAAACTGGAGTGTCATACCTCTCGTGTTTGTAGAGGTTGGTGACAGAGCGTAGGTGCTCTTGAATGCGGATTTTAAAGGTGCACAGCGTCTCTCCTACGTACTGTTTTTTGCAGACCGAGCATGTCAGTAAGTAGACTATATTCCTTGTCTGACAGTTGCCGATGATTTTGGACCTGTAGGAGAGCCCTGTGTGGGAGCTGGAGAAGAATCTGTTCTTCTGCATTGTGTTGCAGATGTTGCAATTTTTTGTGGGGTGCAATTAGTGAGTGGGTTTCTATGAGGTAGTGTTCTGCCCACCGTTGGTAGCTTAGCTCTGACTATCGTGTCCTTTATGGTTTTATTTCTTCTAAAACCGAATAGTGGCGGTTCTGGGAAGGCAAGCCTGCATCTGTGGCATGCTTCCAGAATTGGCCAGTATTTCTTGATAGCATTTTTAAGAAAGATGCCTGTGCGGTTGAAGTCGCAAACGAAGACTGGTTTGGATGAGAAGGTGTTCTTTGATGTATGTGTTTTGGCGGGTGGGTGTAGGAGATCGTTTCTGTTCTGTGTACGGGCTCTGTGCCTGGCTTTGTCGAGAATTGTATGCGGATATCCTCTGTTTTCGAAGTGGCCTAGTAGGGCTAGGCTGTTTCTGTCGAAGTCTTCCAGGTGAGTACAGATTCGTCTGTGTCTCAGAAACTGTCCATATGGGAACGAGTCCTTACAGATGAATGGGTGATCTGACTCGTAGTGGAGATATCCTTGTGTGTCTGTTGGTTTAGTATAGAGGTCAAAAGTTATCGGTATGTTATTGAGTGCCGCCGCCTTTTGTCTACCTTCAGAGCACTCATGCACAAAATTTTATAAATAAATTAGAAGTTTAAAGTAATGAGCAAATGGTTTTATCCTCGTTTAAGAGAGATTAATCACGTCACTTTCAAAGTATCAATACCCGAATCATAATTGTGAGTTCCCGAAGATTGGCCCCACTATTCTATCGATATTGCCTAAGGGTGAATATTTTACCATGTCATGGCATCTTTAAATGAAGTCATGATATGCTATAGTAAAGGACTAGAACATGGGTGGTGGGGATTGGGTGGCGGTGGGAGGGGTCTTTGACAAATATTGGTGACTCAACTGCTGTTCATTTGATCACACTTTACTGTATATTATATTACCTGCTTTCACTGTGTACAATTCTGGTTTTAGCACTTACTTTCTGGAGTACCAGTTTCCAGTCATAGCTGCTTTGCCAGAGAGGTCATCGAGTAGTACCATGGTGACAGAGATCACTCGAGTTGCATCCAAGAATGTTAAGGATAATGGTAATCCTACTAGTATTGTTAATACTTATGTTCCCAAACTATCAAAGCTGATAGATTTGGGGAATAACCGTTTATTGTGATGATATCATCATTCCAAGCTCTGTTAGAAATTACCAATTAGCAACACCATTATTTAGCCATTTAACCCTTTAACCCACAAATTTAGAAAATGTCTCATAGAAAATCTCCATTTGCAGACCAAGAGAGGACTATTTTTGCAAATTTACCAGTGGAATGACTGGCTCGGTTATCGAGCCAGTCATTCCAGTGGTAAATTTTCAAAAATAGTTTTGGTCTGCAAATGGACATTTCTCAAGACAACTGCAGAAGTTGTTTTTGGCTGATATGAGGGTTAAAGGGTTAATGGTCAAGTTGGCCAAAACCAGCCTTTTCAGTGGTCTTGAGAAATGTCCAATTACAGGCCAAGATAAACCTATTCCAGTGGTAAATTTTCAAAAATAGTTTCTTGACCTAAGCAAAAATGTTAATTTTCTTGATAAATCTTGACCATTAATGTGTTAAAAGTGTCTATAAGAAAAGTATATATCCAATTAGTGTATGAATGAGGGCCTAAGTGGAGACTATACAATGATCTGCAGGTCCACTCTATTACTGTAGCAATCGAGTGTAAATCCATCCGTCTAAACTGTTATTATAGAAATGTACAGTGATATGTGATCATAAAAATGTACCATGCAAAATTATGGCTATTGATTGATAAAGTTGAATTAATGGTATATGTTTAAATTTAAATTTAGAAATAAGCTAAGATTTACTTTCTATTACATAGATCCCTAATAAGTAATAATCAGTTTTATGTGTTTTCTAGTTGTCCTGTTCCAGCACCACTCAGTGTTTCCCGTACAGTTTGATGGTACAGCTTTGGAGCAGTGGTGGCAGTCAGCGCTCATCTTTCGAGTGTTTGCCCGTAACTCGCCACAAGATAAAGTAAGTAGGGATGGCGTCCATAAGACTTCAATAAACAATTACCGTTAAAATTCGACTAAAGGTCGCAGTTTTTTGTCATATTACATGTTCTAGGAAGGGGGGTGCATCCTATAATCGAGTACAGTGTTTGAACACATTTTTTTTGTCAAGTTTAATAATAAAAAAAATGATACCACGGAAATTGCATTCATTTCCGCACGGTACAAATTCTCAGACTATGTTTAATGTATACCTCAAAACATCGCGGAAGTGAAATTATTAAATTGGAGCACCTAAGTATTGCGTATCCATTAATAAAGATCATTTATTACATCAAAATTAATCCGGAATTTGACATAAAATGGTGTCGTGAAAAGATATAAATCACGTGATTCGCCTCCAAACGCAAAAGATTGTTTTTAATTAGAGCGAGTACTCGGATAAAATATTCTGGACTCGGAACTATGAATACTATATATTATCATTGCGCGATAGGAACTAAGTATTGTACTTTAGGTCTGATCCGTACCCGTTTGATAACAAACTCCCGTTAACGTATAAGATCTCGCGAGAACATGGCGTCGCCTATCGCAAAGAGCCAGCGGCTCGCCAACATAAGAAGC
This sequence comes from Chaetoderma sp. LZ-2023a, assembly GCA_034401795.1. NCBI lineage: Eukaryota > Metazoa > Mollusca > Caudofoveata > Chaetodermatida > Chaetodermatidae > Chaetoderma > Chaetoderma sp. LZ-2023a. Next base: position 130,852,591 of record CM067373.1, on the reverse strand, counting down.
GCTTTATCTCATTTTAATTATGATTCCATTTTGGATCATTTAATGTTGGACGGCATTACAAAATTAATGTACAATAGGAGAGTAAACACTGTTCCATTATTAATTTTTTCTGGAGAGAAATATTATTTCTCTGTTATGATTGGATAAATTCTCCCGTACAAGCCAATGAAAATAGAGAATGGCAGATATTAGAAGAATTCTAGTAAATGCAACTGCTGATCTTACCGCATTCCTAATATCACACGATTTCCATATTTTCTAGGCGACATTTTATTTCAAAAGTAGCATTGATTTTGATGTAATAAACAATCTTTATTGAGGATACGCGATATTTAGGCTGTCCCATTAATAATTTCACTTCCACGATGATATTTTTGAGGCGTACATTAAATATAGTGGTATGGCGGTAATAAATATAGTGTTATGGCGGTAAGCATGCATATGGAAATTGCATATGTGTTTTAACCATGTTAGAGAATGGATTTCAATTTTTCTATGCGTCCTTTCTATGAGTATAAGGATTTTGGGGGAGGATTTGGGCCAAAATTTAGCCTGCATCCAATGCAAGCTAGTGTCCTTTCCTCGAATAAAAATGGTAGTTAATATTTATCACTGTATATGGTAGTGGAACATTCATGCCACATTATCAGCAGTGTTTTCTTCAGAGTCTGATTGATTTTACTGCAGCCCTGATACAAATTTTGTGCTTTTCTATGACACATGACCATCTTGACAAATTGCTTTTTGTTTTATGATTACAGAAAAAGCTGTCTGTTCGGTTAGAAATTACATTTAGGCCTAATATTTCTCATTCTATTAGTTCAAGGACTGAACACCCGTAACCCATTAACACTCAAGCTGGGTAAACACTTAAGAATGCCCATTTATAGACCAAGAGAAGACTATTTTTGAAAATTTGCCGTTGAAATGACTGGCTCATTAACTGAATCGGTCATTTTAGTGGTAAATTAAATAAATAATAACACCTTGCTCTACAAATGGCGATTTTGTATGAGAAATTGAAATTCCTGTAAACCAATTTGACTGTTAAAGGGTTAATGTCCACATCTTGCATAAGAGTGCTAGTGATGATTAGATGGATAGACAAGGAAAATAGTTTCACATTATGCTTATTAGCACACATCTGCAGTCCTCTATATGTCAGTATACGGCTTAACCCTTTAATTGTGAAGACAGCCAAAACTGCCTTCGGCAGTTGTCCTGAGAAATGTATTTTTAGAGGTCAAGAGAAGGCTATTTTTGAAAAGTTACAACTGGAATAACTGACTGTTATCGATCCAGTCATTTCAGTTGTAACTTTTCAAAAATAACATTCTCTTGGCCTGCAAATGGACATTTAATTATCAAAATGATAGATTTCTTGGCCAATCTTGACCATTAAAAGGTTTAGCAAACAATGGTACTTTTATTTCAAGAAGACCATGCAACAAAGCTTTCAGTCAGACAAGTTAATTCAAGCATTCAAGAGGATGTTTTTGACATCATAGCTAATCTGTTTTATCTGTTCTGGATTTTTGAAAATCAATTTTTCGATTTCATTAGTATACTGATGAAATATGTTTCTTCTTCTGTTGACATTTAACAGGTCACTACATTAGGCAGTTGTGGAATCCCTTTAAAGGATATATTGACAGCAGAGAATCTTGTGTTCACATCAGAATTACCCATACATTCTGAGAAAGGACTGCACGGAACAGCAAAAGGTGCACCAAAGCCGTTTATTGGTGCTCTCAGCGTAAGCAATATATATATATAGCACAGTTAACGCCACCAATATACATCAATGAAACCTATGAGGGATATATTGTGGTATATTTGGGCCGGTAATACAGTTAATTTTTACAACAGTTATGAAGCACATTAAAAAAACAACCTTTTATTTGATAATATGCCATCAGCATTGCGAAATTAATCATTATTTGTAGTAATACTTGCGGTACATTTTCAGATTCTAATTGAGCTGTCATCTGATAGTAAGGATTTCACCAGCTTTCTTGCAAAAACCAAACTGACAGAGGCAAAAGGTGGCTACAAAATGGTTCCTATTGTTCAACCACCACCTGGTGCTGCTGCTGGGGCAGGATTTTTGAAGAAACCACCCCAGTCGCCAATGGGGCTGGAAGCTCATAGGAAGCTAGTACATAATAGCAGTGAGAATTCAAAAGGTATGCCAGTTTACTATAGACTATTATCAATTAATCTACAATGTAAACTGATAGGACATCAGTATTTGTGATTTGACATTCGTCTCAATACATTAATTTATATTTGAATCATGGATTGTTATTACTACAGCTAGATATACATGGTATATGTACTCAAATGCTAGGAAGTTAAACATATCTTTAAGAAGAAACTCTCCTAATATTTTATATTTTAATGAGTTGCTATTAGGTCTTCACATATATGAACAATGGAAGATTCCAGTTTATCCATCAATCCTATGGACGTCATAATCAGCTACGCGATGCGTAGGTCGCGTAGGCTGACATCATAATCAATGACATATATAAGTTCATCAGGAACATTTAATTGATGACGGACTTAGTGTTGTTCACGAATTGTATGACTACTGTTTAATAAACATGCATTTTAATAATTTTAAAGTATTTGACTGAGCGCTGTTGCTGCCATAGGCAGCAAAAGCACCCAGTGAAATTATTTTCAAAATACTTAACAGCTCACCTTGAAATTTAGATACTGAGAATTCAGCTTTGCATGTTTCAAATATGTTTCAACACATGTCTCTAGCATGTTATGTCTGTTTTAGTGAGCTCTGGAACTTAATTTCTTTTAGTTAATTCTTCATTGTCAACTGTATGTTAGTCAATACTGGGACACATTTTTATTATACGCCCGCGCAAAGCGGGGTTGTATTAAGTCATGGCGCTTGCCGTCCGTCCGTTTGTGCATCTGTCTGTCCATTCATCTGTCTGATTTCTTGTCCGCGCCATATCTCAGAGGTTTGAACCTACACTCACAATTCTTTTTCAGTAGATGTGTTAGGGATGGACGAAGTGTCATGATTTCGTTTCAGCGAAAATCCGCCCATAATCACCAGAGTTATCTACTTTGAAAAGCTAAAATTCGTCAAAATTTTCTTTCCGGTCCAGATCTCGAAGAGTTTTTAACCTACACTCACAATCTTTTCCCCTGCAGATGTCTTCGGGAGAGACGAAATGTCATAATCCGCCCCTATTCACCAGCGTTATCTCCTTTGAAAGATTAACATTAAAAAAAATTGTCTTGTAATTGTAATGATCAATGCAGCTGTGAAGACTTTCAGGATTTTTAGTGATGTCTTTGCTGTGAATTCCAAATGTGTACCTAATAGAAGTCGGCCCCCCCACCCCATCCCCACCCACACCACCCCCCCTTTCTCAGAGAATTGTCAAAGACTAACTGTTCACATTTAGCATTCCTTAAACAAGTATGCCTGCAGGCATATGTTGAGTTTCACTAAAACTCTTGTTTTTCTGTCATTCCATCAGATTTTTTACATTGATGTAAAAGTTGCCTATGTCACAACTAAGGTGCTTGTTTGTAATATACACAGATTCTTGTAATTTAACCTGTTTTAATTGAGTCTAGAGTCAATCGCTTTAACTCAGCATCAAGTTCGCTTGTCAGAAGAATCTCTGTTAAGCATGAACAAGTGAAAGTGTGTTATATGGTTTTGACATAGGTGGCTTTGTCAAAAATGCCTTAGGATTGACAGACAAATCAACAGACTGACGTATACTGCAGTGGTCTTGAGGAATGCCCATATGCAGGTCAAGTGAAGGCTATTTTAAAGAACGGCAAGGAGGCTACAGTTGCGACATAGCAGGCTTTGCCAAAAATGTACAGGATTTAGCAGACAGTGTACAAAATAATCATTTTGCATGCAAATGGACAACATTCATACAGCTAAGATTTGAATTTTCTTGACCAATCTTGACTATTAATCCATCAGGATTAGCGTGAATAGCTTTAATGATGAGAAGATTGTTACTGTCACTGCTACTAACTTGGTACAGTCCTAAAAAAACCTAGTGAACCTACGGAACAATGCTGTTTTATTTGGTGGGATGACATTATGAAACAACACGACACAGTGAAAACACAAACTATCTCTTCATCATGATCCTGGAACCATAGAAGTCACTTCTGTCTGACTATTTCTTATCGGATCCAACCACTACACAATAAACAATAGATCCCTTAAGCATCAATCACACTAATATCCCGGGTACCACACAGAGTTTTGTTAATACTACATAAATTGTTTAATATAGCTTGACGATTATATCTTGAGCTGACTATTACACATCTTATATATTATTGATCTTCTTTCAACTTTAGGCTCAGTTGCACACACTGGCCAAGTAATGCCTATTTCTACCTCGGTTCCTGGAGTTCCGATCAGCGTTAACTACCAGCTACCATTATCACAGCATGGTGTTCCTAACAGCGACATAGAGGAGGGATGTCTTGCTTTAAATGTACTGCTCGTTGTGGCTCATGGGAGAAATATTTTGCTGTCCAGTCTCAATCAACAGTCAGCTGGAATCATGTATCAAGGTAAGAGCTTTGTTTAAATTTAGTGCTAGAACTTTGCATACATGTTAGGTACTGTCTTTATGTTACGTGGCCATCTTGCATGACATAGCTTTTACCAAAACAGATTCTCGATAACCGCTGAAGTGATTGAGCCACCGAGATTTGGGAAATATGGTTGAGGACGAAGAGACATTCAAATTTGCTCCAAAAAAACAGTTGGATACATGAATAAACAGGGCCACCATCAACCAGTCAAAAATGTGTTTGCTATTTCATGGATCTTGCCTGCGAAGACTACGATATATAGGTTTTGGTGAATGCTGAGTGGCACCTTTGTATCTGATTGGTCGGTTAGGACATAATATAGTAATAATTTATAATAAAGACGTGGCACATGCCAATGGAGGAATCCAGTTTTAGCTATGCCCACCCATCTTTAATTTAGCTCCACCCACACCCCGCGTGTGTTGGGATTGATCGATCCCTGATCTCTCTGACTATCAATTTCCAGAAAACTATACAGGTAAGCTGTTGAATATTATTAAACTAATTTAACTGGGTATAGGCAGCAACAGCGCTCAGTCAAATTAGTTTCAAAATATTCAACATCCTGTTTATTAAATAGTAAAGACCTACAATTCATACAACAACGCTTAGTACATTATCAATTAAGCATTCGTGACGAACCTAGCTACACCATTCAATACGTAATTGATAACGTCTTCATGCACGTCACGTAGTTGATTATGATGTCATATGATTGACTGAGAAACTTGAATCCTCCATTGGATCATCAACCAACTTGAATCTGGTGCTCTTTTTAGAAGCACCTTAAAAAAACTAAATTGGTTGGCCTATTTAATGGGAAACTCAAAATGGAGGGATCTGATCTATCACTCAAGTATATGATGTCATATTTAATTATGTTATGTGCTGGCTCTGATCACAATCATAATGGCATATAGCTCCATCACGAAAATTGTAAAGTCTGATACGAGTGCGAATTGTATGTCTAATGATGAATGTGCAAGTTAATAAACATTTTGTTGAATATTTTGAAACTAATTTGATTGGGAGTTGTTGCTGCCACAGGCAACAACAGCCCCAAGTCAAATTAGTTTCAAGATATTCAACACTGAACCAAGAGCTTACCTGTATAATTACTGTTAAATTGAGATTCTGTGAATTCAGGGTTCAAAGTGTATAAATTGTTTCCAACACGCATGAAAAGGTGAGTAGAGCTTAGATAGAAATGGGCGGGGCATAATGAGAAATGGATCCTTCTATTGGTTGATTGATCCGTTGGCCGTGTTGGCTAACATAGTTTTCCCAGAACCACTGAATGGCCGAAGGTGATGTTTTGGAAAGATGATTTTGATGAGGGACTAAGAGTGATGTTTATTTAAGGAATGCGGACAGGCCTTTTGCATTTCTGGCCAAACTTTTTGCATTTTGGACTAAAAACTGACCAGAATTTGTAGGTCTCTAATGTTGCTGAGATGTTAATATTAGATTAGTGTCTCGTCTCTTCTCTGATAATAGATTAGCGATTGTCATCACTTCCTCGGACAAAACTCCTACATACCGGTGTATTGTTATTTGGTTGACAGATCGGATCCATGGTCTTGTGTATCGTTGCGCACTTCTGATTCATCTGCAAGTTTATATTACCTTTATAAGCATCAGTCTAAATGTCCTGTGAAATCAGTGCCATGGGACATAGATATTATACTGTGTCCTTGCATCTAGTCATCTGTGCATCTATCAAAATTTGTTTCTGAAGCATTACTTTAAAACACTTTAGTTAAATTGCGTCAGATTTGGTACATCAATGCCTTAGCCCTTTAATACTAATATCAGCCAAAAATGGCTTCTGCAGTGGTCTTGAGAAATGTCGATTTGCAGACCAAGAGAAGGCTATTTTTGAAAATTTACCACTGGAATGACTGACTCGATAACCGAGCCAGTCATTCCAGTGGTAAATTTTCAGAAATAGTCTTCTCTTGGTCTGCAAATGGACATTTTCTATGAGAAAACTGAAATTCACCTCTTAAAAGGGTTAACATGTGCCATTAGTTGTGATCTTGTTGTGATGATTTCAGCGGTCTTCACCAGGGTTATCTCCCGAAAAAACTAAAATTTAATTTTTTTTATTATTATTCAAGACAAATCTGCTAATGTCCCTGTCAATGTCAATACATATCTGGTGTGCCGTATGTTTTGGAGTCGCGATGCTGTCACGTCACCGGTGTGCTGGGGTACTGCTGACCCACAATACAGCTTTATGCAGGTTAGCACAACTTTTCCCCTTCAGAATAAAATACTAAATATTTTCAAATTCAGTTAGCTACGCCTTTTATACTGCATTTACCCATATTGTCCCCTGTCTGTCCGTTTGGCTGCGTCATTTCCATTGAATTACTTCACATGTAGCTTCTACTTGTAGTATGTCAAACATGGCCTTATGTTCGTTGAGAAACCATTCATTTGCATGCTAAGAAAAGATTATTTTTGAAAGTTGACTACTGCAATGGCTGGCTCAATAACCAAGCCAGCCATTGCAGTTGTAAATCTTCAAAAGTACCATTCTCGTAGCGTGTGAATCAACACTCATTAAGCAAAAATTGTGTATTTCTTGGGTTAGCCATTTAAGGCTCGATTTTGTTCAAGAACATTTTTAATTTCTCAGAAAATATCTATTTGCAAACCAAGAGATTGTTTTTGAAAATTTACCACTGGAATGACTGGCTCGTTTATCGAGCCAGTTATTCCAGTGGTCAATTAAAAAAAATAATCTTGTCTACAAATGGACATTTTTCAAGACCACTACTACTCCATGAGTGTTAAAGGGTTAATGAAGTTTCATTGTGAGCCTTTTTAGAGGTGAAGGTCAAGGTTACCATTAGTGAATTATTCTTGTGCTCTTATTAAGAGCACAAGAATAATTCAAGTTATGATAAATCAATTCTGATAATATTTAGCATATGAATTTCTCTTGGCCAGGGTAGAAGCCATATTTATTACTTTTGACTCAAATGTCAAGTTCAACATAACTTTCTAAAAGTAGAAATAGGAATTCTATCAAAAGGGACATTGCTGATGGTTGTCATGTTACGGCAATTGTGTGATTATACCATCCAATTACGATAATATGTATGTATTTGTATATGTTCGCGCTTGCTTATGTAATACTTTCTATTGCCCCTGCTGCTAAATATATTGACAGATTGCGCCAGTTTTGCTGACTCAGTCACTGTTTGAGCGTATGCGTGACAATGTGATGGTGGTTGAAGTTTGGAGTAAGGCTGCTGCTGGACAACATGACAAGGTGATGTTTTGAAAAAGCTAAGCTACCTTATTTAACAATCATCATATGGAAATTGATGATATGGGGTGGGAGGGGCTTAATTTTCAGCAATTTCAGATTACCATTGTTAGCTCACCTGGCCTTGAAACCTGGCGTTTCAAGGCCAAGTGAAGTGAGCTTATGCCGTGGTGACCGTCCATCCGTCCGTCCATCGTCCGTCAACTTTTGCTTTAAAATGCTACGCGTCCTTAATCAATAACTGAATCTTAACTAAATTTTTGTCAAAGGATGCTATTCTGCTCGGATCCGGAACTTCCATTTGGAATTTTGATTCATAAATC
>CM067373.1:130734880-130843880 GCA_034401795.1 Chaetoderma sp. LZ-2023a | reverse complement strand
AATGTACAATGCACAAAAAAAGTTGTCAGAGAAATGTATCCCTCTCAGCTTTGAGTGTAAGTTTGCTTTCTTCTGTTTAATTCTCTAGACTGAGTAAAATTGACAGCCAGAAAAATGTGCTTAAGTCGGGTTTCTGTCCATGTCTAGGCCATCCTTAAAATATTGCTGGTTTGGGGCAACAAACCCAATGTTTTGAAAATGGATAGGTACCTAGGCAAATTCTTTGTTTATTCCCATCTCTGATTTTTACAGTCAAACATTTTGTCAACTGCCCGATTTCCATGGTGCAAATGAAGAAAAATTTGCAGTTGTTTGGGACAAAAAAAAGAATTTCATGAAATGCTGATGGTGCGGATGGTGACCCAAAATCTTTTGTTAGTTGGATTTTTTATGGTCGGTATGATTACCCCAAAACGAACACTTTTTTAAGGATGTGTGGAAACATATAACACATGTATCTGGTGCTACGTCGTCGAGGTTGAATCTCTTCAAATGATGACAGACCATACTGAGGCTGAGTTGACATGTTATATCCAACTTATTCATGACACAATAGTCTTCCTGCATATTTAGAGAAAATTCCATGGGACTCAAATGTTCAAGCTAATTCCGTGCATTACAGATACGCAGAGTTCTTCGGATTACGTCAAAACATCAAGATATTGTTCTACATCTCTGAGCTTAAGGTTATCTATCAGAATACTTTGAATGAATGCTCTAGAGTCAGATATTTTTTTCAGGAATATTTTTTCCAATGAAAGTATGCGTCTGCGAAGTTAAGCTTGTATAACAGACCCCACTATGGAGCACTAATCAAATGGTCTCTTTGTCGTCTCACCATCAAGTGCAGCGAGACTACTGAAAGCACTGTGTCTGGTATGATCAGCGAGATACATCTATTGAGGCATCCATTTCTAGCTATGCTCAGCCGAGTAGTTATTGGTTTGATTACTGTCTATCGAGTCCCTGATTCGAGGTCCCATTCATGCCATTCTAGGATGGTTTTATTTCAGGCTATTATTTGTAATTGGCTACGCTCAGCCCATTTGTAACCCACCATTTATGCATGTTGGAATCAATTTGAAACTTTGAAACCGGAATTCCAGAATCTAAATTTCAAATTAACTATAACTGTAAACTTTTGAACATTTTGAAACAAATTTGACTTAGGGGCTGGTGCTGCATATGGCAGCTACAGGCTCCCAGTCAAATTAGTTTCAAATCATCAACATAATGCTTATTTAATTGAAATTCCTCAAAGACATACAATTTGTGCACTTTATGACAAGATGGACTTTTTGATTTTTGGGACGGAGCTATGTCATTATGATTGTGACATCAGCGAACATGTGACATGCGGCATCAGATACTTAAGTGACTGATTGGATCCCTCTATTATAAGTAACAATGTCTGTCAGTGTGTATGTCTGTCTGTCTGTCATTGCGTTAGCTGAGATAACTATATTGGAGGGGGACTTCAACAAATCGGTGGAAGGTTGCCCTTGAGGTTCTGAACTTTATGAACCCTCTTAATGTTTAGGTCCAGAGGTCAGTTATTGAAGATGGTGGATGGGCGAGACTTCAAATTTTCTCTATACTGGTTAGATGCGGTTTCATGAGTAGAAATAACTGTATCGACTTCCTGTATGTATTTAAGCATTGAATAAATGCAACACATGATCGAACATATGTTTGAAAACTAATTTAACTGAATCATCCATCTCTAATTTCTATGAGGTGCAGTAGCCGAATGGTTAGGGAGTCGAACTCACTACTCAAATGTTGCGGGATCGATTCCTGGCCAGGTTGCCGCATTGTGTCCCTGAGCAAGGCACTTCACTCTGCATTGTTCCAGTACATCTGCCTGTAAAATAGGTACCTGTGAGGGCAGTGTCGGCAAGACGGAGTCGGCAAAAAAGCCATTGAGCGCCTATAAACGGCAGCCAGGATGTATGCTCCCAAAGGGAGTTGAGATTGCACAGGAATGAAAAAGGTCCAATGACCAGGGGGTAAAGCTGTAAAGTCGGCTGAGCACGAAAATGGAAGCGAACTATAAACTATAGCTATATTTGGAGGACTATGAGAATCACCGCTAAATACAAGAATCATTGTTACCGTAATTCATTTCTTTCAACTTCCTATCTATAATCACATAGAAACACCAGAATTTCAGATACCTTCTGCAGAATGAAGTTTCTCACTTCGAGACCTGTGCGTTAACCATGTTTAACCCTTTAGTGCTCATGATTTGTTAACCCTTTAATGGTCAAGACGACCAAAACTGGCCTCTACAGTGGTCTTAAGGAGTGTCCATTTGCGGTTCAAGAACTATTTTTGTGAAAATTAACCACCAGAATGACTGGCAGTTATTCCAGTGGTAAATTTTCAAAAATAGTCTTCTTTTGGTCTGCAAATGGACATTTAATAAGAAAATATTTAGATTTTCTTGACCAAATCTGACCATTTAGGGGTTAGAAATTCATATATTTGCTTAGTGAATGGCCAATGTCATGCACCCAAGAAAATATTATCCAAGCCAGTCATTTCAGTGGTAATAATATTAAGAAGCCATCTCTTGACCTGTAAATGGACATTCCTCGAGACCATTGCAACTGCCAATTTGGGCTGGCACGACCACTAAAGTGGCTTAACAGTATTTCTAAATACTTAAAAACAATCTGATAGGATATATTACTATGAGACAACTTACCCACGTATAGGCATACTGGGAGAGAGTTGGCTTATCTGATGAATGTCTGCCTTGCCAATCACCTGATCATTCTCTCTGCCTGCAATGAGTTCTAGCTGCAGGCTGCTCATATCTGAAGCATATCTCGCTAAAGACTTTAAATTGTAATTCATATCCTAGAATTAGTTTTTAGAGAGGAAAATAGTAGACTGAACATCCCAGTCATATTGAATGATTAACCCTTTAAAGGGGAACACAAGAAGGGTCACCATAGATTATATAAATCACGTAGTTCTATTGAAGAGCCCATATTTAAGCCACTGTGTAAAAATTTCCTGTAACATTTAATTATAAATCTGATTAAAATTGCGTTAAAAAGCGCTATGCTGCTCTAATTTTCTGCGAGTTAATTCAACCTATGACGTCATAGGTTGAACCCAGTCCAAAAAAGACCACGATAACCCTGGAGAGAAACCCCTAATAAAACGCAATTCGCCACGTTATTGCAATAGCGCTGTTGGATGACAGCAAGAAAAACATTCAACCCATGACGTCATAACCTAATTCTCGAATAGAAATTTGGCTAACGTTTCACATATTTAACTATTTAACATAATTAAATATATCTACTTCTAATTTGAGCAGAGCTTATAATCATATCTTTAAAAACATTACGACTTCTAGACTAATTTTATATAAAGTAGCATAGGGGGTCTGGTGATTCCCTTTACCACTCAACCTACCAAAACACGGCTTCTTCAGTGGTCTTCAGATATAGCAATTTGCACAGATTTTTTTTTTAACATACCATTGAAATGACTTGCTCGATAATTGAGCCAGTCATTTAAGTGATAGTTTTCTCAAATAATCCCATCATCTGCAAATGGAGATTTCTATGTGAAAATGGAAATTTTCTTGAACACGTTTGAGGGTTAACGGGTTAGAGATGAAAAATCATGTTAAACGAGTTAAACCCATCTAAGACAAGTGATATAGCACTTAGTATCAAATCCATTTTCAGTAGCTTGCAATTAGGCACTTGGTTAATGAAACTAAGCTTTATCACACTGATGTCAAAAAGTGAATTGCTACAGACACAGTAGGAGAATGGTTAGTGTCATTTTAGAAACAATCTTGCTGAAACCAGTTGAAAGCTGTTGCTGTCCTTGTCTACCAGCGACATTGTTTCCCAAATAAACATCAGGGCCCATATTCATGGCGCTTTCTTAGCCTAAGAATGTTTTTAGCTACCAAGAATGTTCTTAGCGCTAAAAAAGTTCTTAGCGCTAAGAAAGTTGGAATTCATGGAGCGTTCTTAGTCTACTTCTTAGTTAAGAACGCCCTAAGAACTGGAAGTTGGGAATTTCCTAATGCTACAACAACATTGGGTGCGTGCGCATGAGTGGTGTATGCGTTAAATATTTTAATATTTTGCTTTAATCTGCTCGTATGCCTCCACCAACATATATTATCCACTGAGGCAGTCAAATATATGTATGTTCTTTAAGAATATGTACCATTATGATGTCATTTCACATTATGACATCATATTACTGAAGCAGGAGATCAAACCTAGCACAACAAATTCTGTAAAAAACAAACTAAATGATGAAGGCAGGGGTATTTAGTGGACTTGATGCAAATAAGAATAAAATAATTTTACTCCCCATGTTTTTCGAAAGAAATTGAGGATTGTGTCGTCCTGTGTGTGTGCGTGCGTGCGTGTGCGTGTAAGTATGTGCGCGTGTTGGTGTGCGTGTATGCGTACGTACATGTAGGCACTTACAAGTATCCATATAGATTGGGAACTACATACACGTGCATATTACACACGCACAGTACAGCTCAGAAGTAACTTAACATGTTTCCAAAACAAAATAAAATGTAGGCCTAATGCTAAATCTGTCTTGAACATATTTGGATAAGAATGCATTGCTGCCAATCATGTTCAAAATATTCGACAGAACAATTCTTACTAACAACTACATGTTTTGTTTCTATAAATTTATGAGCTGTACTGTAGGCAAACATGTAGCCTATAAACATTTAAACCTGTACACATGGCCTATATACACATATTCACACACGCTAGCTCGCACATATTTCTATAGTTTAACAGTCTCTATAATGTTCCTCTAAATTGTATCTCATTGATTTGATGGTGTGCATGAGCTGTTGAATCATCGACAACAAAATAGTATTCACGCGATGACATCATACCACAACGATCATGAGACACACGATGACTTCTCTCTGTGATTCTCATGAGAAATTGAAAAAAATTACATTCCGTGGCAAAATTGATTACTTAAGTATTCGAAAGTATGTAAACAATATTATTTTCTTTTATTTAAATTATACGAAAGCATAATTTTGCGCGCTTTGCCCAACAAACAAATTAAAGAAGTGTTTGGCGTCATAAGTAGTCTTCAATATTTCAACACTAAATGAATTTTGGGTCGCACTATGCATGTAGCTTGTCACCCGCAGTATGATGTCACAATTTAACATCATAATGGTGAGAAAAGACAAAAACATTCTGCTGCAAGTATACATTAACCAATCTACATTTATTTCAAATAATTGGAAATATAAATATAATTAGTGTGGGTAGCGTAGCGTAGCTGAACATACACAAAACAAGAAGAAGTTTTCACTACGAACTTTCTTAGTATATTTACGCCATGGGGGTACCTGTCATAAATTAAGAAAGATTTAAGAATGTTCTTAGCCCTAAGAACATGCCATGAATACCGATTTTTACTAAGACGTCATTCTTGGCGCTAAGAACGTCTTATTAGGTGCTAAGTGTGCGCCATGAATACGGGCCCTGTTACATAAGAGAGAATAAAACTAGAAATGTGAATATAGACATTTAACACTCAAACTGGCCAAAAATGGCTTTTGTAGTGGTATTAAAAAATGGCCATTTACAGATCAAGAGAAGACCACTGTAATCAGACCAGTCATTTAAGTAATACATTTTTTTTTCATAATCTGTAAGTCTGCAAATGGATGTTTTCTTATGAGAAAATATTTAATTTGAACAAATTTGAAGATTGATGTCTTAAAGAGTTAAGTGATTAAGCATATACAGTATTTACTGGTCAAGAGTGGGCAAGAAAATTTAAATCTTTACTCATTGAATGTCCATTTAAAGACCAACGGAACATTATTTTTGGAAATTTAACACTAGAATTATTGGCTATCGATCCAGTCATTCCAGTTGTAAATTTTCAAAGATTGTCTTATCATGGCCTGTATAAATCACTGCAGCGGTAGATTTGAGCTGCGCTTGACGCCTAGACTATTAAATGGCTAGCAAGATATCGCTAAACATCCTCTGGGTATCTGTTCATCATACCATTGAATAATTTAAGATATAAATATTATTTGCATATTTTAGAAATCCTATTTAGTCAATTTCGCCATGCAAAGTCACTTTCTTCAATTTTGATGAAAATCACCGAGTGGTGCCATCGTGTGAATGATTGTTGCTGAATTATGTCATAACGTGGCTGATATTTTGTTGTTTAAGATTAAAATCTCACTACAGCTCATTCAGATATATTAACCCACCAACCCTCAAATTTGTTTAAGAAAATTTAAATTTTCTCATGGAAAATGTCCATTTGCAGACCAAGAGAAGACTATTTTTTTAATCTTCCACTGGAATGACTGGTTTGGTTATCGAGCCACTCATTCCAGTGGTAAATCTTCAAAAATAGTATTCTCTTGGTCTGCAAATGGACATTTCTCAAGACCACTGAATTAGTCTTTTTTTGCTGATATGAGTGTTAGATGGTTAATTAGATGCAAGAGAAATGCTTGTGTGTTTGTTATTTAAGTACTTAAATCTGAGCTGATATCCTGCTTCATAACTAAATTAGACACCAGTTTTTTCTACGGTACTCTGAAAACATGTGTGGTGTAATACGAAGCCATGACGTGTTTGACGATTCACGCAACGACATCATACTGTGAATTTTTGGGCATGTCTCACTAGAATTGTCACCCCTCCATGCACTCCTGCACATTTGCCCAGTTCCAGCCCCTCAAATGTGTAGAGAAAAATGTTAGACCTAAACATTTCGTCCATTTGCGTGCCACTCAGCGGTGTAGTTGCACATTTGAGGTGCTGGAACTGGGCAAATGTGCAGGAGTGCATGGAGGGTGACAATACTTACTATTCTAGTGAGATATGCCTAAAAATTCACAGTATGATGTCGTTGCATGAATCGTCTCAAACACGTCATGGCTTCGTATTACACCACACATGTTTTCAGAGTAGAAAAAAACTGGTGTCTAATTTAGTTATGAAGCCGGATATCAACTCAGATTTAAGTACTTAAATAACAAACACAAGCATTTCTCTTGCATCTAATTAACCATCTAACACTCATATCAGCAAAAAAATGACACATTGATATTAGACATGAGCAGATATAATGCCAATGAGAACTATGTAAGGATACCGGCTAGATATGCTGCAAACTGTCTAGGTCCTGACCGAACAGGATATCTGGCAACTGTCCTGTATTTTGAACCGTCCTCAGGTAATCTTTTTCCATTTTCAGGCCTATTATAGAAAGATAAATGCAACATGAGCAATCGCCGATGGTAAACCCCCACCTTCTCGGTTTTGTCCCATTTCAGAGTTTTAGAATTTTCAATAACCTTTCAGATTTTCCAGATTTTTTTTTTATCACACCAAATGTTGTGGAATGCTCATGTAGTCGTCTTGTGTTAAAATTTGAGCCAAATCAAAATAGTAGCTTCCTATCTGGATCTAAGTTTTTATTTCATATTTTATCTGGATCACAGCCAAAGTCTGCAAATCCTCTTGCATGTTAAGTTCCATTGCTGTTTTAAAATTTGAGGTAAATCAGTAGTTTTTGACATACAGCTACTGACACACACAAACAGACGCACCGACAGCCAGACCAGAATGCAATACCCTCTTCCCCTTACTAGGAAAGTGTAACAAGAGGCCCAAGGGGCATGTGTCGCTCAAATGGAGCACCATCAATTTTTGTCAAAATTGTTGCTGGGTGGTTTAGTAGTTTTTTAAATGAGTTTGTGGACATTTTTGCAAGTGCAATATGGCCGCCAAAGATGCTACATTTTGATTGGCCCATGGCGCCCATTTTTTTTTGACGGATCAACTTCCCTTGAACAAACTTTCATGGCCCTTAGTCCGTCGTTTTCGGAAAAACTAGGTCATCCAAGATGGTCACTGAACCATTTGGTCAATCAAGTCCTCTTGAACAAACTTGCCTTACCTCTTGGCTTAAATGAAGATTCCCCAAGGGGTTTCGGAGAGGATTTTTAAAGACGTTCCCTAAAATCGGCCAAAATCCAAAATGGCCGCCGGGCAATTTGGCCGATCGGGTTCATTTGAACAAACTTGGATCTCTATGGCCTAAGGTTGCTTCTTGCCAAATATAATTGAAATCGGCCTAGCAGTTCTCAAGAAGACATTTTAAATTTCCCATTGCTTTAGCATGGGAACATTTGACGAGAAAATTATCCAAGATGGCCACCAAACTGTTTATCCAACAGGTTAGAAAATTGTAAATTTGAGCTCAGAATACCCAAAAACATATATAGAACCAATTTTGGCCTTAAAGCTGTCGTGTTCCATTAAATATAGACACTTTTGCACGAGATATGAGATGCCTGCTAGTTTCTGTTAAATTTACCCAGCATGCTAAGCTACCCAGCATGCAACGCTACCTAGCATGCAATTCCCTGACTCCATAATCGTTGTAACTATTGGACGCCATATTCGTTTAGTCTATTGTCTGTATAGACCAGGATTTCTCAAACAAAACCAACCTGCCTGCATGTGCATATATTCATTTCTCCTCCAGCTCTGGAAGCGTAAGCATGCATGTAGAGCGTACTATTCATGGCAGTACATTCGACGGCCTGCATTTCAATACTGTTCAGTACAACTGTATTAATTTTCAGAAGAAAATTAGATTAAGCTTTTGTATATATTTTGACAACAATTTGCATGAAAATTATTGCTATCAATGACAGCACCAACATTCAGTAAAGTTATTGTCAAAATAATTATTAGGTATTGCGATTACTACCTGGTACAGATTTGATACTAATTTGAATGAAAAATTTGCTACAAAAGCTTTCAATCCCTATATTCTAAAATAACCATCATAATTTTTAGTCGACTCTCGCTACAGATTTGAATAGTAATTTGACTGTAAATTGTTGGTATCCAATGCACCAACAACATTGTCGAATTATTATCCACACAGGTGCAATCAATATATTACTATTTAGGTAAAGTGAGCATAGGCCTATATACACTTTCTCGCCAAGAATGAATGCTTATCAAACGGCGTGTATGTTTCGTTGACAGATTTGTGCCTTTGGTTGAAATGCATTGATCGAACAGAAACTTACACGCAGTAGCTAGGCGAAATATTTCCTTCGTGCAGGCAACGCGTATTTTGGCCATATACTCACTCTACTTAGATAATAGTACTGTGCGCCATGTGGTTCTATGGACAACAATTTGATAATTAGTCAGCAACAACTTACAGTCAAATTGCTCTGCAAATCCGTAGAAAGTGTTGACTGAAATATATGATGATTATTTTAGAATACATAGATTGAAAGCTGTTGCAGCAATACTTTTCAATAAAATTTTTTATCAAATATATAGCAGGTAGTAATTGCATTACATACTAATTATTTTGACAACAATTTGACTGAATGTTGTTGCTGTCATTGATAGCAATAACTTTCACGCAAATTATTGTAAAAATATATATAAAAGCTTTATCTAATTTTCTTCTGAACATTGACACAGTTGTACTGAACAGTATTGAAATGCAGGCCGTCGAATGTATTGCCAGGAATAGTATGCCCCACGTGCATGCTTGTGTTTCCAGAGCTGGAGGACAAATGACTATTTGCACGTGCAAGCGGGTTGGTTTTGTTTGAGAAATCCTGGCTAGTGCAGACGATAGACTAAACGAATATGGCGTCCAATAGTTACACTGATCATGGAGTCAGGGCATTGCATGCTGGGTAGCATTGCACGCTGATAGTATTGCATGCTGGGTAAATTGAACTGGCATCTCATATCTCATGCAAAAGTGTCTATATTTAATGGAACACGAACGAGGGCTTTAAAATCCATCAAATAAAAAAATCCAATATGGCCGCCAAACACGCTATATTTTGATTGGTCCACGGCGGCCATGTTTTTTTGACGGAGCAACTTCCACTGAACAAACTTTATTGGCCCTTGGTGCCTAATCATATCTCCCAAATTTTGGCCTGATCCCTTCAACGGTTCTTGAGAAGTCGTTTTTGGGAAAACTAGGTCATCCAAGATGGCAGCTGAACCATTCGGTCAATCAAGTCGTCTTGAACAAACTTGGCTTATGTCTTTCCCTAGAAGAGTTTTCATAAGTTTTGAATCGATTCTGTAAGCGGTTTCGGAGATGATTTTTAAAGACATTTCCTAAAATCGGCCAAAATCGAAGATGGCCGTCAGCCAAATTAACCGATCGGCTTGATTTGAACAAACTTGGATCCCTATGCCGCAAGGATGCTTCCTACCAAATATAATTCAAATCGGCCTAGTAGTTCTCCAGAAGAAGACATTTTAAAGTTCTCATTGCTTTAGTATGGGCGCCTTTGGCGGGAAAATAATCCAAGATGACCGCCAAACTGTTTATCCGACAGTTTCGAAAATGGCAAATTTGAGCTCAGAACACCAAAAAACATATATAGAATCAATTTTGCCTTCAAAATCCATTAAATAAAAAAATACAATATGGCCGCCAAACGCGCTACATTTTGATTGGACCACGGCAGTCATGTTTTTTTATGGATCAACTTCCCCAAACTTTAATGGCCCTTAGTCCCTAATCATATCTCCCAAATTTCGGCCAGATCCCTTCAGCAGTTCTGGAGAAGATCTGAAGAAGTCATTTTCGGGAAAACTAGGTCATCCAAGATGGCCACAGAACCATTTGGTCAATCAAGTCTTCTTGAACAAACTTGGCGTACCACTTTCCCTAGATGATGTTTCATGAGTTTTGAATCGCTTCGCCTAGCAGTTTCGGGAAGTTTTTTAAAGACGTTTCCTAAAATCAGCCAAAATCCAAGATGGCCACAGGCCAATCGGCTCCATTTGAACAAAGTTGGATCCCTATGCCCTAAGGATGCTTCCTGCCACATACAATTGCAATCGGCCCAGTGGTACTTGAGAAGAAGTCATTTACAGGAAAAGTTGATGGATGGACGGCGGATGGACACACGATGGACGGTCGCCACGCCATAAGCTCACTTGGCCTTTCAGGCCAGGTGAGATAATAATGATTATGAAGATTTGTGACAGGATTTTACAATAGCAAAGTAACATGTATAATTACCTTGAAATTTAGATTCTGGGAATTCATGTTTCAAAGTTTCAAATCGATCTCAACATGCCTAGAAAATGTACTGAGCTTAGATAGAAATAGCGGCGCATAGCTACATGTATAAATGGACCCTCTATTTGAATGATTATAATCTTCAATGACCAACAAACACCAGCTGTTTACAACATACATGTATTCATTCAAAAGCATAGTAAGAGTACACAAGTTGATCGGCCATAAATCTGGGCTGGCTTTAGCATAAATGATACCCTCACCAGATCTAGGTAGAACTGAGATCTCAGAGGCTATTACATTACATCCCATTATTGACACATTTTCTCTTGAAATTCCAGATTTACATTATTTCATCAGTGAAATGAAAAATTAACAAAATATGGTACCGTAGCAGTCTGAATACAAAGTATCTATGAAATGACTGACATTTCAAAGGGATGATGGGGATGGCGGGGTGATACAGAGCACCCTCACAGGAAAATCATATTGAGGGGGCACCCTTCTAGCCCATCTTTGCCACCTGCTGAAATCTGTCACCATAGCCAGATGTCTAGTTGGCCAGATGCCTTGAACCGACCTGAGACATACGTAATTATCACATTTTGAAAAAAATGGTGGGGATATTACAATCGCCTCCATCTCGCTGATCCTAATTCAAACAAATTTGTTTTAAGTGAGTTACATATACAATAGCGGACGGGTTGCAAGACACTGTTTATATTAGGCTCCACTCACAGTTTGTGGGCATGGGTGGGAAGAGGGTCAGAGTGGGTGGGGGTATTGGTGGGGGTATTGATGCGGAATGTCAAAGTTAGTGAAAGCATGGGGATTTGCAATGGCGAACAATCAACTGTATGTTCTAATCAATCTGCGATTGATCTGGGATGAAATCGCAGATTATTATAATCACTCAGGATCTTTCTTCTTTCTTTCTTTCTTTCTTATTCTCGGTTAAAAAGTGTGCATGTATCTCCTCCCAGTTTTCATCTGATCAACCGCACACTTGGTGAACTTCTAGTACACATGGAGATGAGTTGTACTATCCAACAGGATTTGGATATTCCCAAAAGTTTTCGAGCTACCCAACTTTGAGTGGGCCAAACAGTCCCATAGGAAATGTATGTGGATTTTTAATATGGATCTTTAAAGTGCGACTACACCCAGTTTTGACTTAGTCACTACCTTAATTGGTCAGGATATTACCCTTGAGGTCACTAAGATCTCTGCCCACCTAAAATGTGACATTGACCTTTGACTGCCTGCGCATGGAAAATGGGAATGAATGGTGATTTTCAGGATGGATCTTTGAACTGAGACTACACCTAAAGTTTTGATCAGATAACTACCATACTTGGTTAGGATGCTAGCATTGGGATGAGGATTTTTTGAAATTTTTTTATCTCCAGGTGCCAGGTACCAGTTTTTGTTTTTTGCAGAAATGAATTCAAGATGACAAATGGAAAAATTGGGGGAAAAATTCAAAAAATTTCAAAATGTTCACCAGGTCCACATTTTGGGTTAAAGAATACCCGTTTTCCAGAAATTTTTTTGCAGAAATGAACTTAGGATGACGAATGGTGGAAAAAAAAAAAATTTTATTTTTTCCAAAATAGCCATCGAAATTTATTTTGCTCTGATCGACTTGAAACTTGATCTTGCAGGTCCTGCATAGACTTGATTTCATATCAATTTTAAAGAGGCTCAATCCTAATTTTCAAGAAATCATTTTTTTGTGCCACATATCCCCATAGTACCGTAAACCTATGGGAGCAATTGTGAACTGCGTTTTCTCCTCGAGTTTTATTTCGATTCTCTTCAAACCTTGTCAGATTCTAAAACATTGAGAGATCTAATTAGTTTGCATTGAAAATTTTAATATCTCTCTTGGAGTCAAGGTCATTCCCGGGTCAAAATCTACAATTTTCATGTTTGGGATAAGTCACCTCACTTTCATCATACACCTTCAAAGAGCATGTTAGAAGACACATTACTTTATCCTTAAGGTCATGTGACCTTTTAGTGGTCAACGCTATCAGTTTTCGAGAAATCAGCTTTTCGATGCCTAATGTAAACCTATGGGAATTTCAACTATGGCTCTTTGAACAGCGACTACACCTAGACTTTTTATGAGATCAGCACCAGACATGTTCAATGTTCTTAGAGACCTTACAAAAATCTTAATGTCCAGGCCTCGCAGATTTAGTTACTTCAGTAAATATTCTGTAATTATTATTATTATTATTATTATTATTATTATTATTATTATTATTAAGTGACTGACTTGCAACTAGTAACCTAACCCACACTCACATATACATGTAAATATAGCCATACCTGAAAACAGCTCCATTACCCGTCTCTCCCCACCATCGGACGCGTACCTCCACAGTCTCTGGATGCTTCACAGCAAGCCAATCAATTCTGGTAATTGAGAGCCGACAAAAACATCTCAGTTGACCGTCCACCTGGGGAGGTAGGCTTGTATGGACAGCTACGTCTTCAGTTTGCCACAATGATCCTGAAAGAAACATACATCATCTATCTGACTGCTGCAAGCCACCAAACAATAATTTCAATGAGCAATAGCTCTGGACCTGCTGAATATTTTGCAAACAATTTGAATGGAACTTGTTCATGGCTTAGCCACTAACAACTTTGAGTCAAATTGTTCTTAAAATATTCAGCATATCCAGAGTTAAACCCCATAGAAAATTAGTCTGCAAAAATTGAACAGGTAGACAGTTAATTAAATATGAATATGGCTTCAAATTAACCTACAGGCATGAGGCACTAGCTAAAATGTAGCAGGTTTAGTGACATCAATTCAGCTCTAGACAAACCGAATGTGCTCTACCTCTAGCGTAGCAGATTCTGATATAACTTTTAATCTTTTAGTAACCTCCCACAAGTTTGGTAAAGATATTGTCGGTAGAACTCAAGTTATCATCCAGAAAAGAAATATAATTTTGTTAATTGGGTCACTAAGACCGTGACCGTTTGACACCAAAATCAATAAGCTACTTCAGACACCCCCCCACCCCACCCCCAAAAAGCTCCAACAAAAGCAAGTTTAGTGATGGTCGCTCCAGTAAAAGTAGAGTTATCCCACAGGACAGATGAAAAACGGACAAAGCAAATGTTATATATACTCTCATATATCTATTGGGGTGGTGATAATTAACAAGGTTCTTCAAACCTCCAAGGGCAACACACACGCCAAGTTTGGTGATGATCCCTTCTGTATAACTTGAATTATTGCACAGAAAAGAAAGCCTCGATAGACAAATGGATTAACTGACAAATGGATGGCAAAAGCAAATGCTATATACCATCCACCCTAATATATCTATATACAGGGTATAATCATATCCTGTGGTAGAACAAGACAATCTAACAATATTTACGCAATAAGAGGCTGAAAACTGTGTGTTTGAAAGCATTCGTCCATATGCCAATTCGGCCCATCATGCTGATGTTATGATTTTGAGTGAATTCACACTAGTGTATTAAATCTCAAAATTTGATATATAAATTTATATAGTAATGTAATCTAAATGCACAATTAGAATTAGGGCTTCACAGTATTAGAAAAATTAATATCAGTATCGATATCAATTTGCATACCAGTATAACTTTAATACCGGTATTATTCCGATGGGAAAAATGGAGTGAGGCTTGAGTAGTATGATTCCACATTCAACGTATATCAGCGCTGCTTAAATAGCCGCTGCAAATTTCCAAAATAAAACCAAGAAATTACATGAATCCTGATATTAAACGCTAAATTTTAAATGTCTTCAGTTAAATCATATCCCAAAATGGCTGAAACTACCCCAACTCGTCCCTACAAATGATTTGAATTTGCCACAAAATTACAACTATTTTTGCCTGGAGATCATTCCCCATATGCAGTATTTGAATATATCGAAAATTTCAGAATTTCTTTTTTCTAGACCCGGACCACTTCCAATTTTCGTAGTGCGGTCAACATAGGTGGCAGTATTTTGGCTAGAAAAAGGTGGGTAAGTACTGAAATTCTAGCCCAATATCTGAGTAAAGAGAAACATGCATCATTGGGGAAAATTAAAATTTTCACCAATATATCAAGGGGCTCTGTTACGCCGCCTGTCTGTCTGTCTGTCTGTGTGTCAGTGTCCAATCTCAGTTGAACTAATATCTCTGCAGGGCTTCACCCTATTAGGACTAAACTTGGACACATGGTTCCTTATATCAAGGGGATTGAGTCCAATGACATTGAGGTCATAATCCAAGGTCACTGTGACCTTGGCATAAAACGATCCCAGATCCCTAGGGGTTGGGCTGGAGTTTTATTAACCACATAAACATACTCACCAATCAATCAATATGATTGTATATTTTGGTATTCACCTGGTGACCCTGTGACCTAGATATTTGACCTTTCGACCTTAAACTGAAAATAGAATGCACTGGAGAGATAAATTGTGCCTCGATGTAATGAGTCCCTATTTAAAATTCACAACAAACAAAATTATATTCATTTTTACATAATGAAATCATCATCTGATAAGATTTATTTCGTTTCATTACATCTAGCAGCACATTTTAAGCTGGATGATAACTCGGCTTCTATTGAAGGGATTGTTACCAATCTGTCCTGGGAGTTTTTTCCTTGGTGGTCCGAAGAACCCTATCGATTTTAAAGCCAACGGTCAATGTCACTGTGACCTAATTAATGATGTAATTTTGTGTTTCTGGATGATAACCCCCAACAGACAACCCCCCCCCCCCCCTTGCGGGTTGGTCTTTAGTTTTATTAACCACTATAAAACATACTTACCGTTCAATCACCACTTGCTAAATCAACTACTCTGCATTTAGCCACCAGAATAAGATTTTTATGCTTGCTTACATACCCCCCATATGAACATTCCATTTCAATATGTACCCTCAACCAGGCTACTAGTAGGGTACACCCCCAGCTTGTGCCCTGATAGAGACTGGCACCGGTCTGTACTCACTCCTTGGTGACACCCGTCACTAAGCATGTCCGCGCATGCGCAATGGAGCCCAAATAGGAAACATATTCACCTTTAAGTGCCAAATATTATAAACGGATTCTCAAATCATTCCCACGTGGGGTGGCTGAGGACGGGTCGTAGCGATTGAACAGTAAGTATGTTTTATAGTGGTTAATAAAACTACAGACCAACCCGCAAGGGGGGGTCTGTTGGGGGTTGTTATTATACCACAAAAACATCTATACCGTTCAATCACTACTTGCTAAACCTGTAGATTTGGTCAGTGCCCCACTTAAAAACCCTTGGTTGGTGGAGATTTGAGAATAATTAAACAAGGATAACAAAGCAAATCAATAAATTGATGTATGCTCCCCGAAGGCATACTCTGCAGAGAAACTGAATGGATAACCCTGAAGGCATATGCTTCAGGGAAAGGTTTGGAACTGTGGCTCAGACACAAAGAAACGACAGGTCATGCAAGGTGATATCTCATAAACAATGATTATTTTCAGCAGGACAAATCCATGTGAAATTAATCTATTTAATAAACATATAACCAGAAATTCTAATAGCAAAATACAACAAATTTTTTCAGTGAACAAAGTTTAACACAGTTTAAACTTTTTAGCTAGGAATGAAATTGTCAATGAGATATCATCATATTAGGCCATCTTTAAAATATTGTTGGTTTGGGGTAATGATGTTAAATTCACAATTTGGGGAGTAGGAATGATTCGGTGGGCCATCATTCTTTTGGTCTGACGGGATTTTCCCTAATGAACAATTTGTTACGGATAGCTTAATAAAAGCAAAATATGAGTTTCTCTAAATAAACACACTTAGACTTTGCTTGGCACCATATGAAAAACACACATAAAAACTATGTTCAAAATGAACAGAGATATTTTCTGTAATAATCAATATCATGTTTGGTGACCATATGGGAAAAAGTTTTGAAACTATAGCCCGGAGAAACACTTTCTGTGATATTCAGTCGACCATGAAAAGTAGGTCAACCTAACCTACCTTTCATACTGTGCACACCTTCTCCATAAGATACATCCACATACCAAGTTTGGTGAACATATGAGAAAAAGTCTTGATACTATAGCCCGGAGAAACATTTTCTGTGACATTCAATCGACCATGTAAAGTAGGTCAGCATGACCTACCTTTGACCTACTTTTGATACTCTGCACACATTCCCCCTAAGATGCACACGGACAAACATTTTCTGTGATATTCAGTCGACCATGTAAAGTAGGTCAGCATGACCTACCTTTGACCTGCTTTTCATACTCCGCATACCTTCTCGCTAAGATGCATCCACATACCAAGTTTGGTGACCATATGTGCAAAAGTCTTGAAACTATGGCACGGACAAACATTTTCTGTGATATTCAGTCGACCATGAAAAGTAGATCAGCATGACCTACTTTTGACCTGCTTTTCATACTCCGCACACCTTCTCACCAAGATGCATCCACATACCAAGTTTGGTGACCATATGTGCAAAAGTCTTGAAACTATGGCATGTACAAACATTTTCTGTGATATTCAGTCGACCATGAAAAGTAGGTCCACATGACCTACTTTTGACCTGCTTTTCATACTCCGCACACCTCACTAAGATGCATCCACATACCAAGTTTGGTGACCATATGTGCAAAAGTCTTGAAACTATGGCATGGACCAAAAATTTCTGTGATATTCAGTCGACCACGAAAAGTAGGTCAGCATGACAGACATTTGACCTACTTTTCATACTCCGCACACATTCTCCCTAAGATGCAACCACATACCAAGTTTGGTGACCATATGTGAAAGTCTTGAAACTATGCCCCGGACAAACTTATATATGATGAACGGACAGACGGATGGACGAATGGATGGAGAAAGCGGCGACCATATGCGCCTGCGAAATTTTTTTCGGGGAGCATAAAAATTAAACAACTCATATCCAAATGTTAATAAATTAACATAATAGTGCATCCATAACAGATCACACAGTGATTATCAAACAAGTAAAATTGTCAACTCAATGAAATAACCAAAACAAGAGAATATTCTCACCATATCTGACAGACATACAGACTAACGAAATTGGTGAGATGTGCTTGGTAAATGGTCCTTGGCTTGTTTTGTTAAAATCGTTATATTTCTTTTAAAAGGAGGCCGCTGGGCTCTGATCCGTTAAATAGAGGTAAAAGTCGATTCAGATTTCCAACCTGCGACTTGCATAATGTCGTCCAATGATGAGCCGGCGAAAAGAGCGAAGGCGGTAGCCATACCACGAAGGTCGAGAGCCTTGACATGGGATAAATTGATCTCATCTGGGGAGGCAATCGCGCAGCATAACTTTATGGTCTCACAGATCCATCTGGCGACTGTCGCCTTAGAAACTGGTCTAGCCACCTCCTCCGTGTACGGTACCCATAAGTGCGAAGAATCAGATCTTTTAAAATTGGTACGACTTTTAAGGCCATGACAGGACACCTGAACCTGTCCGACTGCGAAAAAGACAATAAAGATTTAAGAATAATAGGTTTGGCTGAGTAACGGCTAGACTGGGTCTTCGATAAAAAAATCCCTGCTGGGATATAAAACTAGACCGTCTCCAGAATCGATAAATCTGTCTTTTTCTGCGGAAAGAGCATGAATTTCAGATTTTCTCCTAGCTGAAGTGGCAGCAACAAGGAAAACAGCCTTAAGAGTCAATAGTTTGAGACTGATAGATCCAATTGGCTCAAAATGGTGACCTGCCAAAACTTGAAGAAGCAATGGACGTCAGCCTCAACCTCCGCCACCATGGCCTGTGGGTTATGCCCGTCACCCTTAAGTCTTATGTGGGTTTGACCCGGTGCACTACACGAGCCCACCTTCGAGAGCTTAGTCGCTCTAGACTTCTGCTTAGATTTCTTTTTCCTATCGAAAAATTGGCATTAGCATAAGTACCAGCCTTATGGACGTCAGCCTCAGCCACCACGGCTTGTGGGTTATGCCCGTCACCCTCAAGTCTTATGTGGCTTTGACCCGGTGCACTACACGAGCCCACCTTCGAGAGCTTAGTCGCTCTAGACTTCTGCTTAGGAGATTTCTTAACCTGCATGGAGGTTAGAGGGATCGGTTTCCCCCATTTGCGGGAATGCCTGCTAGCCTTCAGGCTAGCGTCAGAACTTGAAGAAACATCCTGTTTCTTAGCTTCCTTAATAGCAGAAGATATCCGTACCGGACTCCTAAAAACGAAAAAAGCGTAAAAATGAAGCATACCGCTTAGAAAATCGTAAATGAAGACTAGAAACATAAAACGCACTTCTAAAAAGCAGGGAAAGTTCAAATTAGAAATCAAAATTCCTACCGACAAGAAAACAAACTTGCATAGGGATAAATGATAATCCTTATAATGCCCTAGAGGTAAATTGATACGGGCTCTTGGTTAAATATAGGCATAGTAATTAAGTTACCACGAAACGAGAACGATCTTTCACGAAAACCGGTAATGATATGAACATAATTATAAAATATAATATAACCACGAAGACACTTCTTAAAAGTAACTTCGGGAGGATTGACTTCATATTACGCATATTCCTTGTAATATAGAAGACAATAGTGTAACTGACACAGCGCAAAGCACAAAAAACTCTTGAAGAATATTTAAGCAGTTGTTCTGCAAGCAGAATAATTGAAAAGTGAATCTGTTTCCTATTTGGGCTCCAGTGCCCATGCGCAAGCGCGCTTAGTGACAAGCGTCACTATGGGGTGAGTATAGACTGGTGCCAGTCTATAACTGTCAGTATGCTGGAGATGGACTTAACCAGTAGCCTGGTTGAGGGTTCATATTAATAGGAATAGGCATGGGGAGGTGTGTATGCAGGCATAAAAATCTTATTCTGATAGCTAAATGCAGATAATTGATTTAGCAAGTAGTGATTGAACGGTAATGGATGTTTTTGTGGTGTAATAACAACCATTGAGAATCTTCAAATCCTTGATATCAGCATTCAGAAGACAAGGAAGAGAAGAAGCTAAAGAAATCTATAACCCTAACGGTGATAGATGATAAATGAAAATAATCGAATAGATACCATTAAAAATCTAACACCGAGGAAAGAGAAACGGAATCAGGCAAGAAACCATGTTTTAAACACCATTCTCCAAAGATTTAAGTCGACCGTTGTACAAATTCGACAGGTCGACTCCCTCCTGGAAGAAACAATGATTTCCTGAGATCTTGAAGAAACGTTGATCTCAGAGACCGGACACTTGAAAATTCTCCAAACACACAGTATGAAGAATTCTGGATTGGATGAAGATGCAGGCCCCTTACTTGAGCGAGATCTGATGATACTGGGAAAATAGCTAGCAAATCTTACCAGAAGATCGAGATAGGCTACTAATCAGATCCTCTTTGACCAAAAGGGTGCTGCTAGAAGAAATTCTTTAAACTGATCCATGACTATCTTCACAACCATTAGAATCAGGAATATTGGAAGGAACATGAAATCAAACAATCCTGTCCAGAACTGCGATCATCTCCCAAACCTGACTCTCCGAAAAGCGAAACATGAAAGATGAGATCTGGGCAATCAGACACGTCACAAAAAGATCTACATGGGGAAGACCCAGAAGCTTGAAAACGCTTTTGGCAATAAACCTCTTAAACTACCACTCGGTGAGTGAAAACTTGCTAGGACTGAACTACTGGTCCGCAAGAACTATCCATCTGTCTGGAACATGACAGGGAACTGAAAAGATTTGGATCTAGTGACATCCCATGAAATGGATCCAAAGTCCCCATATAAAGAAGAAAAGACCTCGTTCCTCCATCTGAAAATGAAAGAAAACCCTGTGGCATTTACTGATCGAATCGAGATCTTGATGCCTATCACTCGATCCAACCAAAAGTGGAGAGGCTTCTTGACAAGTCACAACTCCACTAAATTATTGTGAGAAAATGCCTCCTCCAGGGACCAAAGACTGGCAAAATCAGGGAGTCCCAAACGGCTCCCCAACTCTCTTGTGAAAAAAACATGAAATAATCACCTGAGCGGAGGTCTTGACTAATGGAACACCCATCAGAGGGAATTAGCATGTACTGACTGCTTCTAGAAGAAGATCAGGAACATTAGAAAGTCTTCTCATCAACGTCACCCTGGGAATGACATCCTCGATGCCGAGAATCCTAAGAAAAAATCTTGCCCTGATATAGAAAGAGGATGTCAGGGTGACCACTGTCAATTAGATTGCCTCTACCCTTGTCTCTGAAGGAAAAAGCTTGACCATGAAAACAGCTCAAGGGAGATGCCTAGATGGGAGAAACTTGAGAAGGAACTAGGGTTGACTTATTGAAAATTAAAATTCAACCTAGGCTGCAAAGCGAACTGCAAACCTTTGGAATAAATCTTAAAGAATTGAGAAAGACCTAGCTTTTATTAACCGCTCGTCTACAAAAACTGAAGAAGAATAAGATGACGGCGCAAGACACCTGCCACGGCTGAGACCAGACGTGTGAAAAGAAATGCGTCGAGGTCAGATCGAAGGGCATGGCTCAAACTGTCATACCCTATCCTTGAAGGCAAAACTCATGTACCTTCGGAAGGAAAGGTAAAAAAGGCACATGAAATAGGTATCCTATCGATCGATAGAAAAGGATCACATTCCTGAAAAATAGACTTGCGATAGGGGAGGACTTCATCCTGAATTTAGGAGATAAAGAAAGAAGATATAACTTCTTCAGGAAGATAAAAGGACGCCAGCCTTCTAAGAATTGGAGACTATGAAGATCATTGAACAGAAGCCCGGGTCTACTTTCCAAAGTAGATCCTCTTCTATAGTCTCCTTGACAATCATAGAAAACCAGCAACCCCTCTAATGCTAATAGCTTCTGATTGGATGGAACAGAAGACCGGATTTCATGGAAAACCGAAAACCCATAGTACGCCTATGGGAGGGGTTAGAATCAACATATAGCCAAATCCTGTACCTGAGAATCTGCAATAATCCCATCTGGTAGTCGAAAACATCAAATCGTGACTGAATTTAGCAAGATATCAAGAAAAATGTAATTAGGGTTTTCCAAACCACCGCTCGAAATGTTAAATTAGTCCCTCCAGAAAAGGCGTCGCTCCATGGAACTAAGGGACATTTAATTGTGATGACGTCATCGCGATTCTATGAATTGAATGCATGATATGGGCCTGTTAAGTAAACAACGGCAATCTTTTGACTGTCTTGGAGTCTGGCATAACCAGGGGTCAAAATATAAACAAAGCTTTGCCCTTGAAAATTATCTTCATTTTGAAAAGAATTTCACAAAACGCAGAAACTTTACGAAACTCAGGATAAGTGCACACTCCTTACAAATTGAGGAAGATAGGCACAAAACACCACTAATACCTGCTCTTCTACAAATCTGTAAGCTTTGGATTCAGAACCTAATCGAGAGTGAAAAACATTTTATAATGGAATGTCCACATTACGATCAGGAGAGACAATCGCTCTTTAAAAAGCTTAATGAGTTTACTAACTTTGTCTCATTTGATAGGTGTAGCCATTAAAATTTTTAATGTCATATAATAATGGAGATAGTGATCAAATAAAAGTTGTTATTGATTAAATCAATGTTTGCTGAGCTGCTCGGGCTTGTACTTTAAATCCTATGCAATGACACAATTCGTCAGATTGTCACCCTGTACATGAGGCAGGTTCATATAATGATTGCATAACTGTGTCCTATATTTTAATCAATGTCCATATCAATTTCATTGGGAAACTAGCCAACTTCATGAGTCCTGGTAAATTCACCATACCTAACTGTAATTGATATATTGTTTAATTAGATATCCCAAACAATCCGATATTTATGCCTAGTGGCAGTAAACTTAAATCATAGCCCTACACATTAAACCTGTACATTTTTATTTATTTATTTATTATATTTATTGTCTTAGACCCTATATTTTCCTCTTTGTAAAATGTAGTTAAATGTTAGTACCATGGCGTATGTCATTGTGTTTGATATGCCAATAAAAGGATTGATTGATTGATTGATTGATTGATAATGAATCTCCGGGATCAGCTCGAATGTTAAATACACAACACTGATTTTTTGATTAACAACAAATGAAGACGTCATACATAAATATGCATTTATGATGAAAAAAAGCGAAACACACACTTCTGGGTTGAATCATGCGCATAGACGACGATCGATAGCTATCGGAAGTAGGAAAACAACAAAAAATTTAATTTACTAGGCGAGAGAACTGATGCCAAGATGTAAGGAAAGAACAAGCTTTGAAGTAAAAGGATAAAACTAGAAGTGAGCCAAAAAGATGAAAAATAATACAGAAAAAGTCAGAAAAACGCTGAAAAGACAGAGGCGATATGAAACCATGCACTCCTTTCTAAGACTCGCCGAAACCATGACGACAGATAAGAAAACTCGGCTTTTATTCCTTCTTCCTTTTCGCTTTTTGGGTTATTTCTCCTTTCTTAGTGTCTTTATTCTTGTGGACATTATTCTTGGTGCCATTCTCTTCCCTATGTATCCTCTTCTGATTCTATTTTCTTTCAGTGACTGTCAGATTTAGAATAAGAATTACGCTAGAATCAGGGCAACAAATTAACTCCCTTCAACAGTCATTCTTTAATGAATTCACCTTTGTATGTCCACTAGCACTCAATGACCTGAAGTGATATTTTATTCTTCTTGATGACTTCATAGAAAGGATCTATATCAGGTCCACTTAGCCTGTGTTGAAATTCATCAAACTGAGGAGTGCCACGCAGATCTGCAATGTGCTAACCATATGTGCTTGAGAAATATCAATGATGCCTTCATATCTAAGACATAAAGGTTCAGTGGATTCATCTTGGAAGGGATTTCCCATTTCTCCTATGGTGTTAGTAAGCTTAGAAACATCCTCTAGAAATGTTCTTTGGATTGCCTTTGTTTGTTCATGATGCAATCCAGTGGCCCCTTTTGTCTTAGATTCTGAGAAGAGTTGATATTCTTGAAGCAAGCAGCTTACTTCTGGACCTGCAACCATCCATCTCTGTAGAGCTGAAGGGTCCTCTGTTAATCCAATTGCTCCACCATTACCTTTGATTACAGCATTCTGTTAATGGCTTTGGTCAATAGCCATGCCAGAGAATGCGCTTGCAGACTTGTGTACGACAAAATTAGCACTGTGAAACTCCTGACCTAATTGTGGATGACAGCAAGAGACAGCATATTACTCAGATGAATTGGAAGCCGACGTGAGTAGTGCGTATTAGGATTAGCAAAGAAGTATGGTATCAGTTGGGAAAGGGCCTGTCTGTAAAGTGGGAAATCTGCTTCTCTGAATGATCTGATTAGTGCAAGAATGGTTAGCTTCAAAGTCAACATCAGATCACAAAACTGGAACTGTGGACTTTGGAGCTTTTGTTTCTTACACCAAACATCAAAACTCATTGCATCCACTGCATCTCCAGAAGCACTCTGACATTCAGAGTATGCTGTTTGTTGAAGCTGATACAGGGTGCATGCTGTTACCTGGTGTACCTGCCGTGTCTTGGTAACAACAGACAAGGATGAGTCTGCAGTACAAGATGCTTCCTGTCCTGCCTCAATGAGGGCACTGTCATCCAACCACTGCACTGAAGAACAGCTCCAATATTTTTCAATTCAACCATCTCGAGATGCAATCCACCAAACATTATCAAAAACTTATCTTCTCCATGAGTGGTTGGCGATTCCCATTGTATTTGCTTTGCTAATGCAAAGAGTGACTGATCAGCGGTAATGACAGGTATCGGACCAGGAATTAGGTAATCCACAATTTCTTTGATTTTGTCCATAGCGTGTTTTATGGTAGCAACATAGAGCTTGTTCTCGAAAAAGAGGTAGTAAACCTGAGGATGTAACCTCAAAATGAGGAGCCCTATGTTTACTTGTATGGCGAGCTGCCCAGGTTACTGATAAATCATCATCCACTTCATCAGTAAGCATGACCTTTTCAAGCCACTGGTACTCAGATTTCAGACTTTCAGCGATGAGATTTGGACTTGGCAATTCTACCACTGGACATGATGGAGGATTTGGATGTTTATCACTGAGTGGGCAAGCTTTACATCTGTATATGAACAAGGAGGCTCTGGGATTTGCTTGGCTCTTGAAACAGGTGCATTGACTAGCCTCACATCAGGTGGATTTCCAGACCTTGGATATTAAAATACAGATATGCTTCTTCCATGGAATTAAGCATAAGCTGATGTGGCACTGGAATTGTGATCTATTATTGTCTATATCCGAAGTTGTGAATAGCTGTCTTCTCAATGAAGGTAGACACAACACCGTCATTAACATATTGTGCTACGACTGCTTGTCCAAGTTCTGTGGATATCTCCAACACCTTGCCATAGGAAATACTGATTCCATGCTCAAATAAAACATCAACTAACTGTTTTTTCCTTGAAGTCCTATGTAGACGGGGAAAGGTGTACCTGCATTGTGACCTAATGACAGTTAAACTGCAACACATTTGCTATTGCTATATCTGCTTTATTTGAGAGCTTTTGTCAACATCATGTTCAAGCATTCCAACAAACTGAAGTAATGTAGGAGGAATGTAATCTTCATAAACCCTATTGCAAGGCGACTGGTCAAATCTTGATTTGTATTTCAGCATCTCTCCTTAAAATCTCTGCATTTTTTGCTAATAAAAGTGCATCAGTATACATGTTAACCGGCAAGAACGCAACTGATATATCCTTCTTGTAAGCGAGAAGGACATCCCTCCCATTCTTGTATGCTTTAATTCAGGAATATGAGACAATAGCTGTGGTCTTTAGTCTGGTTGGGTGAACATTTGATGAAGTGATCTCCAGTTGCTTTACCCGCTCATTATATAATGCAACTAAATTTGCAAGACCTGTTGTTGGATTATTGTCATCAGTTATAACTTTAGTTTCATTGATATATGTTACGAGTTCAGAAAAGGCAATTGGATGGACTTCATTATTAAATGGTAGTTGATCGTGTCTCATTTTTCATGGTTTTCAAATGAGCTCGTTCCATGTTATACAATGCAGCCAAACAAGCTGGATGATACATCAGATGCTGTGCTATAACATCACCAGCACTAAGCTTCGCAATAGGTTTTCCATCACTTAATGTCCTGGCACAGTGATTAATTCTCTCATTTAGTTGCATTGTCATAGCCCTTCGAAGATCGTGTTCTGGTGCTTCAAGGTCGCATATGAAACAATGTGATGATTTTGATTCCTCTGTTCTTGAAGGTTTGTTTGGACTCTCCTTCATTTTTGGTGGCTCTGAAGATGTTCTTTTTTTAGCTCGCTTTAGTTTTGTATTATTGAACTACAAGCTTGGTGGTATTTTGCCCTATTTCATCGAAAGGTATTTTCTATGCCATACCCTTCAATCTCCCTGGATCTAAACTGATGAGAAGGCCATATCAGAGAATGGAAGACGGGAATGTTTGCAGCAATGTTTTTGTAACCATCATACTCTGCTTCATATGCAGTTGGTGGTGCTTTAAGAGCTTCATTTTTCTCTACCTGACACAGACATCTGTCCCTCTTAGTCTGGCCCTTAGACTTGGCCGGGGTGGCCATGAGCTGGTGAATATGGTTCACTGAAATAAGTTAGCACTAGTAAGTATGTGATACAACTAGGTTCATGCATATGCACTACACCACACCTAGTCCGATCATTCATCCAGTGTCATTTAAATCCTGTGCGATCTGTACACCATCCGGATGACTTGAAACCCTGTCATCCTTGGCTCGGCTCTCCCGCATTGGCACATCCTCTCAATTCAGGTGCGGCCACCTAAGTTATTTTATGGGTATCCTAGGTAGCATTTGACTGTGTGTTGTTCTTGGTATCTACTTCAAAGAAAGACCATTTGAATTTGACTGAACAGGCCAGTTTCAATTACCGGTAGATAGGTCTCTGCTTGCCACGTCCACATTCTGTGGTTGCATGAAGAGACACTAATTATAGTATATAGGTAACGGTCATAGTTTATAGTCTGCTTCAACATGTGTGCTCAGCTGACTTTACAACTTACAACAACACTAGCGTTAGGGTTGGGGTCAAATACATTCAAAAGTATTTAAATACAAATACTTTGGAATTCTTCAAATACAAATATTTCTTTTTTGCAAACTATTTAAATACAAAAACAGATACTTAGGGTAAGTATTTGAAATACTTCTCAAATACTTCTTATATGTCTTATAGAAGACCAAAGTATGGTACAGATGTAACTCTAGTGATGGACAGACAGACCCTCAAATTTACATGAGCGCAGACAATCATAGATACCAAACTAAGGGTGCAAAATGAAACAAGTATCATTTTAGCGTAGAGGAGACTCGGATAGCGATAAACACAGGAAAAGACAACAGCAATAATACCAACTATAGCCTCCACAAGTCAACATTTACCCAAATGACAAGTGCAGCAGGGTGTAACTATGAGTGTAGGCGTCACACCGCAGATAACACGGGGAAAACCCATCTAAACCATGCCTCATAAAATGATGATGAAGATAATATGCCATGCTGATTATGTTTAACTGGGTTTGTTACAGGATAAGCATGGAAATCGGTAAGGCATAAAGAGCAACTGAAATAGAGGACAGACGGATAAGTACTAATTAGCATCTTCATGGAATGCATTCTACTTCTAGTTATTATTATGATATTATCAGTACAAATGGTATGGTCCGTGCACTGGTTTCTAACAGGGTGTGTACAGGTTTGCTGAATGAAGATGAAAGTAATGCGTGTCACAAAATGACTTCTATTTAGTAATTAACGTGTTCAATGAAATATTACATGCATTACAGGTTTTTTAATGCTCCACAAATTCACCTCTTGTAAATACCCAGTATTGGTTTTCAGATATGGCATCACTGTTTATGTTATGACAACAGGAGTTTGTTTAGCAAAAATAAAGATACAAACGCCGCTAAGAAGGGAGCGTAGTTTAATTTATTGTGGTAAATCTAGACCTGGTCAAAATCCATTTTTCGTAATGCCCAGTACATACTGACAGCAGAAAAACCATTTTCAAAATCAAAATCATGGGTCATTCCGTATAAGATGGACCAATGCCCGTCAACTCATAGTCACGGATTTCCTTCAAACTTTCTCAGTGTGAGCATATGGATGTTTTAGTTGAGCATGACAATTTTTTAACTGATATGTGAAATACTTTTTGAAAAATGCCCTCTCAAAGACCCCTATGCTAAAATTGACAAAAGTTTCAAGTACAAATCCAATGTTTGAGACATCATATCTCATCCAATATACTGTTTACAATACTAGATCTTTTCATTCTAATGCTCTGGTCAGCATACTTGAGGAAAATAACAAGCAATATGTGTTGACTTGTTTTGGGTGTGTTTTAGGGGTCACCAAAAACGTTAAAAACAGCTAATTTTCCTGTTTCAACAAAATTTGGTGATACAGTAAAATGTATATTATAGTTGCTGTAACTAAATGATTTCTACCCAGTTCACTAGAGCTAATATTAGCTTAGTAATATTTACTGACTAACAGCAAGGTTTGCTCATCAAAAAATTTTGGGGGCCCAATGCACCACCCCTGTTCACAAAAGAGGGCCAACTTCATCGCCTATTAAGTCAAAATAACCCCTTTCAATTTTTATTTTATTTTGGTGAATGGTAGATATATGGTCAATAGTTACATGGTTAAAAGTTGCACTCTTACAGTTGTTCCCTTTTGGAGCTATGGCATATTAGAAATGTGATATTTTTGTAAAACTTGTACGATATTCCATTTTTGGGGGTTAATAATTTTAAAATTATAGGGCCTAGAGGCATGAAACAAGCGATACAACCAGTTCTCCTGCTATATTAGAAGAACCAATCAGCATTCCCTGGTTATATAATACATAAACATCGATTTTCTAGACCCAAAGACCTGACTCTGTTAAAATTTGACATTTTTCGCGACAATCTAATTTGTTTTAAAAAGTTTAAAATATCTCTACTTTAGCATTTTAGATACTTTTTCATCATAGGTGGACATTGAATGGTATATTATGGTCATATTAGTACAGCTACATGGACTTCTATGGCCATTTATAGACAATTTTGACACACTGCGACCAGGCCAATATGTGTAATCTCTCATACTAAAGTATGCCTAAATGTCACCCATTTCATGGAATTATTTAATAAATTGAGACAGGCATTGGTTAATACACATGATATAATATAAAAGTGTTAAGGGATAGTACATAATACTACATACCTCAGCAATAATTGATGATACGGTACATGATCCAGCATATACCGCTCCTCCAAATTATTTAAATAGTCCATTTATAAAGTCGATATCAGTTTGTGGAAAAGTGTACTGCCGGCCAGTTGCTGTCAATGGTGTTGACACCTTACTTAGAATGTCACAAAAAGGAACCCAGCACTGGTCTGTGCGCCTTGGCCAACTAAAGGATCGAGCTGGTTGGTCCATGCGGCTTCATAAACGAAATGAGACAGTCCTCATTTTCTAGACTAACACTATGCCAAACCACCAATTTTTGTCATACGATGAACCAACATAGTCACTCAAAGACAGTTCCATAGGGATATGTAAATTCTGAATCTCTGATGACATACCAGGGTGTGTGTTAGAAAATGACCGAGTGTATGAAACATCATCAGTTGAAATTCGCTTTACTGTGATAGAGTTAGTGTCATTTGGAACAAACGAATGGAATGACCTGGTTCCTTGCACTGTTTTGGCAAGGAGATACCGCTCTTCCAACATTGTATGATGGCTCTGGATCTCATCTTTACTAACTAAGAAGAACTTGATCTTGCTTATGTTCTGTTGGCTGAATTCATACAATTCACTAGCATTTCGTATAAGCGCTGTTTGCAGACTAGCCCTTGCGGCTAAGCGCTTCACTGTGCCACTGATACCGTCGCAAACACCTTTACCATGGCTGGTAGCAAAGAAATGCCATTCTGCCTTAATATCAAAATCTGAATAATGATGGCAGACATTAATAAAGTTTTTGAAGTTCTTGCATTGTCCTGCACACCCATCACTAAAGTATTTAATTATATGTATATTGGGATACTTTTCCTTCAAATATCTTGTAAAAATCTCCTGAAAACAGTACACAGTATTTGTTTCGTGTTTCAGACACTCAGAGATGAAGCATACATTTTCTTCATTCAACTTTCCATAAGCCTTAACATAAAATGCCAAAGGATGTATCGTGACTTGAGAATTGTTCCAATAAAATCCCTGTACACAATCGTGCACAATAATGCTGTAATTTTCAGCAAAGTCGAGAACAACAATGGCAGTAGTGTCATCTAAATCATGTTTGCACGCTTTCAAGAATTCACTTTGAGATTTCGCTATGAAGGAATGTGGTGTTAATTCTTGGATCCGTTGACATAATATAGAAATAAAATCTTCAACTGATACTTCTCGGCGCATGATTTCAATTCGGTCTGTGGATACCCATTCATTGAATTTAATGATGTCATCCTCATCCATGTGCTCATAAAGGTCTTGCTCTAAGTAAGTTTTGAGAAATGCAGTTCCTGGACACTTTTCACATCGTTGCAGCATGCAATTTCTAGAAGTACTGTCACATACAGATTTGTCAATTAGGTTATGATAGTCTTCAGAGATAACATCCACCATAAACTTTACATTTTGGTGTTTTTCGCATACACAAACATTGTGGCTGCCGCTAGAAGAAACAGTTACACACCATTTGGGTCTTAACTCAACAAATTTAGAGAAACCAATTTTAAGTCCAGTTTCTGTTTTGAAATTAGCATGTACTTCCTTCAAATTTGTCAGGATTAGCCGTTTTTGCTTATGTTCTTTGGTACCACAAATTCTTATAGTAACAAAATCATTTTTCCCGGGTAATAGTCTAGATACAGTATCATCTTGGTAGTAGTTAATAACACTATCTAGTGTATGCTGATCAAGCTTATTTCTTATAAAGGTTTCACGATCAGCGAGTATTCCATCATTCTGCGCAAGTTGTCTGGCTTGTTTCACCATATAACGCGTAACACCACATGCCTGAAAAACCTGAACAGTTTTATCTATCGACCATGATTTAGGTGTAATAGTCAATACTTGTATCTTTTGATTTCGTGATGACACAGACAGTTTTTCATTCATGTTCGATACCAAGTAGTCCACATCTAACTTAGAATCACATGTACATTCAGTTTGTGAAGTGTCAGCAACTAATTTATTAGGTCGAAAACCTAGGTGGGATGCCACGTGACTTGTTGTTGCTTCTGCCATTTGTTTGATTTTTCGTTTACCATATGATACTTTCCTTTCTGAATGGACACTCTTTAGGGGAGAAACTCCAACTGCTGAGAAACTAGAGTTGAGGCATTCAGCATTACTGTACAAAGTATCTGCTATGGCCATTGATTCCGGTTCACTGTCACTACAATCTGTCAGGTTATTAATTTTCTGCAAACAATGATGGCAAATCTTTTGGCCAGGTTGTTTTCTCTCTAGTTTTCGACTGTATTAATGCCACAATTTCCAATCTATATTAACTAGTCCCTTTTTAATAAGCTTTTTGTGAACTTTTAGGGGATCACAACATGAAGTGTTCTGCTTCATCATCGGGAATATATGCAGATAGTGTTTCTTGTGGCAACAGCACACTGTTTCTAAACTATCCTCACTCTGGCCGCTTCTCATTGCAACAAGTGTTTTATCTGTAGCCGTCAATTGTACAACATCATTTACAGAGCATTTATCCGTAAACTTATGACATTTATCATTAGTGAGACGTCCAACTGAACAAAATGTCTCTGGTAATTCAGCCATTGTGCAACGTGTCCTAGTCAAAGTTTACACTTTTCAAATTAAAAGGCCTAATTTATCATTAAAATGTATAGTGAATTATTAAATTTCTAAAGTAAATATCTAAACATTTGTGTATCAGCAACAATGTCAATGTTTCAAAGCAGTAATTATTAAACACTTTCACTGGTCATGCTGCCTAATCTTGATCACTTAAAATGCTTGACTGAACTCTTGTTGATAGCAATACTTGCATGCAGATCTCTGAGAAAAACTGAGACCATGTGACTAATCAATATCACCTCACTACCTATGTCTATTACAGCAATTGACCTAATTATATACAAAGCTCTGAAGGTTGAGTTATTTTCTCTAGATATGAAATCTCTCAGTCTTTATTAACACTGGATAACTCAAGACTGAGTGATGAGCTGTTGCAGCTCGACCAGCTTACAGGACAAACTCTGTACCTGGTGTATATTTTGAAAATGATTTGACTGAAAATTATTGATGGCTAAGTCAGCAACAACTTATAGTCAAATTGTTTTTTAAATATTCTCCAGGCAATATGTTATTCCCATTGAAAATGTTGTTGAATAATGACTTGTAGTTTACCCACAAAAATGTCAAATTTTAACAAAGTAAGGTTTTGACATCTCTAAAATCCATGTTTATCTATTTTGTAAAAGGGAAATGCTGGTTGTTTCTTTTAATAAGGCAGGGAAACGCGCTACATCTCTTGTTTCATACTTCTAGAGTGTATACTTTTAAAATTATTAACCCCCCCAAAATCGAATATCATACAAGTTTTTGAAAAAATATCAGTTTTTGTATTTGCCATAGCTCTAAAAGGAAACAAATGTAAGAGTGAACCTTTTGGCCCTGTAACCATTGACCATATATATAACATTCAGCAAAATATTTAAAAAATTGAAAGGGGTTATTTTGAAAAAAGATGATATGAAGTCACCCCATTTTGGCGAACAGGGGTGGGGGTATGGCTCCCACAAAATTTTTGCGGAGCATATCTTGCCATTAGGTAATAAATATCACTAAAGTAGCAGTAGCTCTAGTTAACAGGATAGAAATCATTTGTGTAAACCAAATACAAATACATTTTACGGCATCGCCAAATCCAAATTAAAATAAGAAAAATCACATTTTTTGGCATTTTTGACGACCCCTAATACATGCCTAAAACAGGTCAGCACAAAATGCTTGTGATTTTCTCGAACTATGGTGACCAGACTGTTAAAATAAAAAGACCTAGTATTGTGAGCACTGTAGTCAGTGAGATATGAAGCCTCAAACATAGAAATTTTGTTACAAATTTTTGTCAATTTTAGGCAGGGGGTATTGGATAGGCCGGTTTTCAAAAAGTATTTGACCTTTCACTATAATACTTGGAATTTCCTGTTAATACATACATATGCTTACTCTGACAAAGTTTGAAGGAAATCTGAAACTATGACTTGACGGATTTCAAAAATTTTGGTCCTTCTTATATGGAATGACCCTCCTGTATCCTTGCTTTGTACATAAGTAGTAAAACTGATGTTTACAACGTGTCTGGCAAACAAACTATGGCATGACCTACTGTACACTCTATGATAGAATTAAGATTTTGATCGATTTTCAAATAAATAAGTGTTTTGTAGAAGACTGTTAGCCTGGAAAGCATTCTTGATATTTTCTCTGTGTTTTGACTATGCTGGTCCACCATAGATAATGTTCTTTGTTTACCGTGAGAACATGGTCAGCCTCTCTGAAATATGACCACATACCGTGTCTCCTTAAAAATATACGGCAACCTATTATGGATTACCATTGGAAATTAAAGCACAGGCCTGTTTGTGTCTTTATATATAGAGTAGTATAGGGTGCTAGTAGCCTGTCAGCTAAAGTCCGTCCAGTCAACTTTACAAGACCCTGTGTTTAGAAAAAGGTATACTCCCGTCTCATATCCTCGCGGGTTCCATATTCTCGCAGCAATATGATTTTTTGGGTATAAATAATAACCCCCCACTCCCTACCATCTGTTTCCCATGTTGATGCTGTAACCAGGAAGTCAATGATACTCGCAAACAACTTTTCCCCCAAAATCCCCATCTTATTAGTGAGTGAAATAGAAAGCTACAATGTACAAAAAACGTCAATGTTATAATATATGAGTATATCAGGGCTGGGGCAACTGTAACTGACTGTAACTTAGTTACATTTTTCGCATAATTGAAGTGACTTGTAACTGAAGAATTTTTTTAGTTACAGTAACTGAAATGTAACCAGTCACATTGCAAAAGTAACTGAAATTTCAGTTACTTTTCAGTTACATTTCAAACTTTTTTACCAAATTTATTACAATTTGCTTAATTTGCAGCATAGCTACTATTATACATGTGACACTCCAATATCCCAATTTCAATGTAATCATTCAGTTAAAGCTGTTGAACATATTGACGCTAATTTTACTGGAAGATGCTGATTCCATGGGCCCCAACTTTATTTCCAAGCGTCAGTGATATTTATTTTAGAAATTTGCCATTGGAATGACTGGTTTGATTATTGGGGCAGTAATTCCCATGGTAAATTTTCAAATATGAATCTTGTAGCCTAGAAAATAGACATTTCTTGACCATTAAAGGGTTAATCCACTCTATATCTGTATATGTGATATTTTAGCAATGATAATCTGAATGTTATTGCTACATCAGACAAGAACAACCTTTAATCAAAATCTTATAGAGACTACCCAACGAGAGATAGTATCCATGAATGCGGCGCCATAAGGCTTCTTATGGCAGATCCACAGATGTCTATCGTTCGACCGTAACGAGTCAGTCCGTTTCCTGTACTTAGTCAAAGCACAGACCGGGCACCAGACACTGGCATCACGATCAAACCTTGTTAATTTCGGTATTATGATCGGTTTGCCGGGATATCTCAGATTGATTCTTTGACATAAACTCTGCTCTTGGCAGAAGACGCAGACCCTTACCGGAGACAATAAATCGGTCCCTCTCTGCCGAAAGCACATGGATCTCACTGTGCCTTCTAGCTGAGGAAGCTGCCAATAGAAAAACCGCCTTTAGAGTCAAATGCTTTAGACTAGCCGAACGCAACGGTTCGAAAGGGTGCTTGGCCAGTACATTAAGCACTAAAGATAGACTCCAGGCTGGAATGACTACCGGTTGTCTCGGTCGGAGATTGCTCATTCCATTCACCATCACATTTAACTGGGCCACCTCTGGACTATCCCTGTTGGCTAGACAAGGGATAACTGATGCCAAAGCTGACTTGTATCCAGCAATTGTGACGGGAGCTTGTCCTGAAAAGAACAGCTCACAGCGAAAGTCTGCTATTTGCTGAATAGTGGATTGAAAGGTATCAATACCCTTTTCTTCACACCAGTCGGCAAATCTGTTAACCTTGTTGTTATATGACGGTTGACCTCCTTCTCGCAGCCGCGATGAAATCAGCAGCTTGTCGAGAAAAGCCTTCCGACGTGGAACGTTGTTCGATAACATCCACGCAGTCAATTTGAACATTTCGGGACGCTCGTGTAGGAAGCATCCCTTGGCCTGGGAGATTATGTTCGGAATCTCGGGCAACTGCACTGGGTTTTCCACCAGCAGATCTAGCAGATCCGTGAACCACGCCCTGCTGGGCCAATACGGCGCTATTAGCAGGACCAGACACGGTTCCTCCCTGATCTTCACCAATACCCTCGGCAGAAGAATGGTGGGTGGGCACGCGTAAGCGTGCATCCTCTCCAGCTTATCGCCAGAGCGTCTGTATCGACGGCATTTGGATCTGGAATCGGCGAGACATGTCATGATTTGAGCATTTTCCCTTGTGGCGAACAAGTCCACGTTGGGTTTGCCCCAATGCTCGAAGATCCTTCGCAGAACTGGAGGGTTGAGGGACCATTCTGTTGGCAGACTTCTCTGTCTGCGAGACAAAGCATCCGCCAGAATGTTCAATCGCCAAAGAATGTGAGCTGCTTTCAAAACAACCGAGTAATTCCTGCACCATTGAATCAAGTGCCACACTTTGATACACAGCGTGGGTGACCTGGTCCCGCCTTGGCGATTTATGTATGATACTACCGTCGAATTGTCCGACCGTATCAATATCACCGTGCCCCTGATCATCGGAAGAAATTCTTCCAATGCCAGTTCCACTGCCATCATTTCCAACAGATTGATATGCAGCTGGCTCTCCTGGAGAGTCCATGTGCCCGAGACCTGGTGCTCTCCCAGGCAGGCCCCCCCCACCCTTCCAGCGATGCATCCGTGTACACGGACAACTGGGGGTGGGGTAGGTGCAGCGAAACCCCTACTAGGAGATTCTGACGCTCTTTCCACCATACAAGATGCGACATTATCGGCTCCAAAACTGGCACCAGTTTTGACAGGGGTTCTGTTCTCTGTTTCCACAGAGACATCAGATACAACTGGATAGGTCTTCGCATTAGAGCAGCGTACGGGATCACCTGCTCCATGGA
This sequence comes from Chaetoderma sp. LZ-2023a, assembly GCA_034401795.1. Classification (NCBI taxonomy): domain Eukaryota; kingdom Metazoa; phylum Mollusca; class Caudofoveata; order Chaetodermatida; family Chaetodermatidae; genus Chaetoderma; species Chaetoderma sp. LZ-2023a. The sequence continues at coordinate 130,807,421 of CM067373.1, read as the reverse complement.
GACCATCATGCCCAGCATCTGAAGAAACCGCCTCGCCTGAATGTGGTTTCCCACTCGAAAACTCTTGAGGTTGGCTAACAGAGACACCACTCTGGGCTCTGACGGGTAAACCCTGCCCTCCTCGAGATCAAATCGCATCCCCAAATAAACGAAATGTTGAGTGGGTGTCAACTCGGATTTCTCCTTGTTGACTATCCAGCCTAGATCTGAAAGTAAATTCAGAGTCAGAGCAGTATCCACGTTCAACCTGGCTGCCGAGTCTGTTTTGATCAGCCAGTCGTCTATGTAGGTGTGTAGCGCCACGTTCTCTTTTCTGAGAAACGCTGTCACCGCAAGGACCACTCTTGTGAAAACCCTTGGAGCTGTCGACAGGCCAAACGGGAGAACATTAAACTCCCATACTTGATTCTGAAACGCAAATCTCAGAAACCTGTGACAACTCTTGTTCATTGGAATGTGGAAATATGCATCTTTCAGATCGATCGACACACACCACATTCCCTTCCTCAACCCCGCCATTACCGACCTCGGCGTTTCGATCTGGAACCGAGGCGTATGGATAAACCAATTTAATGGCCTGAGATTGAGTACGGGTCTCCATCCCCCTGTGCTCTTGGGGACAAGTAACATATTTGAATAGAAGCCTGGAGTGTTCTGGTTCGCTGGTTTTATTGCTCCCTTCAGAAGCAAACCAGACACTTCGTTTTGAACGGCTTCTAACTTGTCTGGTTCCCTTGGTACGGGTGTCCAGACAGGTGCCAAAGACAGATTCTGCGGCGGAAAGCCCCACCACTCTGGCATGTAACCCTGGGATAACCATCCCAGGACCAGACTGTCTGACGTCACACCTCGCCAGGCCTCGATGAAACGCATGAGCCTTCCACCCACCATAGACGCCTCGACGTCTAACGGGGTTGTCCGGCTCGCGGTCCGCTCCCCCCCCCTTTCTTAACGAGAGAGAGAGAGAGAACCATTTCGGTCTTGGCTCGGCAGGTCTAACTGGCACCGCTGTTCCTGTCGCACAGGTGCGGTCCAGGCGGATATGAAGGGAGCTCTCGTACCCTCAGATACGATCCGCTCCCTTCTTTCCGCCCTTTGAGGACTTACCCTTTCCCTTCCCGCCTCTAGGGCGATCAGGAGCGGGTAGGGGCCTCCACAACCTTCCTGGCTTTCTTCGCCGGCGGCGGCTGAGAAAAACCAGACGAAGCAGAGGTCGCACTAGGCTTAGCTTTCGCTTTGCCTTTATGCTTCTTCTGCTTCTTTGAAGGTTGAACAGCTAACGGCTTACCTACAGCCCCTAGTGCGTGCGCTTGCTGCACTAGCTCCAGCTGTAGGTGTACCGCCAACCGATTCTGCGCAATGCTAGCAGTGTCCTCTAGGATGGCCCGCGCCTGGCCACCGAAGATGCTAGGCCCTGTAAGGGGTGTCCCAAGAAGACGCTCCCTGACTGCCGTAGCCGGACGCATATGGTCAAGAACCATTTGCCTCCTGGACTTTGCAACACGCGCCTGCACCCTTGCCAGCGCGTCCATAGACAGCACCAAGCCGTCATTGACGCACAAAAGCGCCACAGGTGGCACAGGGTGGCCTGCCCCCGCTTCAGCCCACACCGAAGAAGGCGATAAGAGTGGTTGACAGCACTCATAGCTGCCCTCACACCCTCATCGCATAGGGACAGGACATCATCCTGGTGTGCCTGGGACTTGTCCACAAGTGCCGGACCGGGGCCACCCGCTCCAGCACTCTGGACACCCAGAACCCATCGGTCATCCTCGGTGACCGATGGTACCACACCATACCTGTCGTATTCCCCCCGTGGAATACGACACCTCGCCCGCACCTCCCTGGAAGCCGCAGGGAGCTGGCCCTTGGTCATGAGCTGCTTGCTATAGATAGCCCCAAGCAACTCGATGAACCGTGGATCCAGTCCAACAGACTGGATCCGGGCTGCGGGCAAGATCCCCGTCCTAATCGATGCAACCGACAGACGGGGCGCATCCTCCTCGGCCGTGGCCGAAACCACAGGCGGGTCCATCCTGGCTAGCCAAGCCAGAGCATCCGACCAGTCTACTTCCGAGGAAGACACACCCGTGAACATGTCACCCGTTGACGCGTTCACATGCCTACCAGCCACGGCCTCCCGGCAAGGAGCCGCGGCTGACACGCCAGGCAGTCCAGTACCAAACGGTTCTGCTGCCACCCCATGAAACACACCAGTCCATGGGGTAGGCCTGCACGGAAAACCGTGCGGACCCATAGCAGACGTGGAACCGTGGCCAGACACGGGCGCCAACGGCACCCCACGTCTGACCGCCGGACCAGGCGAGATAGGTGAGTAACACGCCTGGCCCGGCACACCCGTCACCTGGCGTCAAACCACCCGTCACGGGACCAGTGCCTGGTACCAGATTGGCCTCAACCACGGGCGGAGCCGCTGCCCTGGCTTGCGCCAAGCCAGACAGATGGAGGACGGTTCCGTCCAGGATGGAATCGACCTCCATATTCTCCACCCGTGGCATCACAGGCCGCAGCAACCTCTCCTCCTCGGCTTCAGACTCCGAAGAGTCGTCACTAGACGAAGAAACCGTGGAGCCGTCCTGGCGGATGGCTCCCATGCCTGACGGACCGGCCACCGCTACTGGACCACCCAGAGGTGGCCGCAGAGAGACAGAACCTGTCAGGCCGGAGCCCGATGGGACTGCCAGGGGGGGCCATACGAGACGGCTCCCTTGGTGACCAGTCCAGAACCCTGTCCAAGGACAGGGTCCATACCAAGCATGGGGAGAAACTGCCCCCCAACCTTCGGCAGCAGGAACGACACCAGCGTGGGCAGAACGCTATGCAGAAAACCCTGCATAGCCGGACCGAACCACGCCGGCGGTGCCATCTCCGCCACCTCCAGCAGGGGACGTGGAGCGCCCCCACCGGCCGATCCACGATTTAACTTCGAACCGCCTGACCCCGCGTCAGACCCAGCCACATCCTTCTGGGCAAGGAACATCATATCTGCGGACCACACTGCACACACATTACACCTACTATCAAGGTTACATGGAGTACATCTAAAGCAGACATGGTCCTTAAATAGGACCCGTACGAACTTGTGGCACTCGTCACATGATGGCGGGGCTGGCTTGGCCTATAAATAAGCACAAACCTACAATAAGCAAGCGGAACGAGACACGGATAGAAGGCAGACAATTAATTTTCAAATATATTGACGATAAATTAACTGTAAACCTCCCGCACCCCACCACGCAACGTTACAGCAAAGATCGCATTGATTATGACGACAAGAACGAAGCGGGCATAAATACACCCATAATTGATCCTCCAGGATGTATAACGGAACCAGGAATCATATCGCCTAGCATTCAGGGTATATTTACCAATCAATATAAATTATACTCCTAACGAAAGTCAAAACGATATGTGAAGAAACAACAAAATGTAAATAAACTGCTGTAGCACACGGTAAAACCGCAGACCACACATCTAATCAAGAATTTTGAAACCACCGATCATTGCAAACAGATCGTGATAACACGCAAAACTTGAACATTCCAAAGTTTTCTGGTACCATTTTTAGTACGCAGCACCCAGAACAAGATGCGCGAATTAATGAAAAAAATTTTCTTCACATAAACATCTGAGCACCACGGGTGTGATGTCACCCGCTCGGATCTTACGGAGAATGACGTCAGCCGATATTTGTGTTACAAATACCGTAGCAAACACCTATTTTCATATCTGCCGATCGCCTGTTGGGGTTTAAAGAAGGCGACCATCCGGCATATCTCATTGTTAACACACGTCCCAGATTCTTTGGGGTCAGAAATTGGAATATGCGACACAACGAAATTTAGAGACCTAAGTCTTTTAACTATGGAATAATAAGGAAATATATGACCTGGTTATCATCGGCGGTATCCATATTATCCAATTATCCTTGCAAGAGAATCACTAGCTATCACAATCACAGACAAAAAGACGTAGATTTATTTCTTAATCTCTCCACTGCGAAAAGCATGTATAGCTCTTGTTGCTATGCAAACAAGAATGAGCTCTATGGTAGACGGGTACTCGGCAGTTGGGAGCCGAGTACCCGGTTCCAAGGAGTCGGTAAAGCTTTCTAAGTCTATAGTCCTAGAGCCAGCTGTCAGGGCCAGCTGTATATCAGAAGTAACAGAATGGTGCGTATTGATCGAAGGAGAAATACGTAACGTTCGGCACTGGCTTTAGTCGAACTTCTGTCAATGTCTCATGTTTTTTCCCCGGCATGTGGCTAACAAGAGCTGCTTCGCCCATATTCCTGATGTCAAATGACTTATTACAAACACTACATTTGGCACGCGAGTTTGAGGTGTTGTCCGGTAAAATCCAATCCTTATATTTATCATTAGTTTCCCAAACACTAGAATATTTGCACTTTCCCATCTTTACTGTATCACAAAAAACGCCAATCTCGCAAATTATTTCATTGTTTCGGCTTCTAACACTGTACTATTTGACAGACGACTGCCGATTTACTCATTTTTATTGCGTTGTACTTGAACATGTATTGCTCAACAACCACGAGATGTTCCCGGTAATAGACCCAATCGAATTAGACTCTGGCAAGATTGGCGGAAACGCAAGATTTCATTCGTAAACAAAAAGATTGCGGTCAGAAAAATTAGGATTGCCGATATTTTAATTTTCCATACATTTTCCATACCAGTTGGCCCAAAATTGGAATTTCCATACTTTTTCCAGCCCTGGAAAAGGGTTTCCTAATTTTCCAGACTTTTTCCAGACTTCCATACATGCGTACGAACCCTGTTTATTGCTATTGATTAGGCCAGCTTAGGACATCATTACTCAGCAATTATGCTCCAGCTAAATTCAATTCACATAGGCATGGTGATAAGGAAAGGACAATGCCATTGATAAAAGTAAAGCCATCAAGCATTTTGGTACAGCAGACAAAATTTATAAAGGCTGTGGAATTAAACTTAGTAGTAGTGTACTGGAAAGCTGTTGAAGATTTTGAAACTAATCTGACCTGAAAAAAACTGCCATATGAAGCAACAGTTTTTGAAAGTAAAATTACAAATGTAGTAAGTATAAAGTACTCAGCAGATTATCTGATCGGAATGAATTTGCCATTGCAACTTATGAAAGTAATAAATTATTTTTAAAATATTTAAGTTACTATTTGAAATTAGGCAAACATTAAAGCTGATGGACATTTGGAAGCTAATTTCACTGAAAAATGTTGATACCTATGGTAGCAAAGATTTCAGTCAAATTAGTTTCGAAACATTCAACCAATTATTTCTCACAATAATCTTTAATGTTTGTTATATGGCATGTCTGGGTTGAAATGGTTAGATGAAGAAATATATATGTACATCTATGAACGCAGTGGAATTAAACTAGTGTCTTATTATTTTGGAAACAAGTTGATTGAAATTTGTTATTGCATATGGCAGCAACAAAATCCAGATAAATTTATCAAAGAATTTTCAGCAGGTTTTATATTTTACATTTGCAATGAATTCAGTTCTGTCAGACTATTATATCAGTGGTAATAGTGGTATTTTGTTTCTAATATATATCTCAATTTAGTTGACTACATTACAGTTTTTTGGATGACATTGATGTTCACATAGTCCTTCATAATAATTATCAGTCAAAGTAACTAATGTAACTGAAATAGTACAATGTAACTGTAACTAGTTACATTTAAATGTAACTGACCCCATGCCTGGAGCATATACCCTTCTTCCAAAACTCATCACTAACCGACAAAAATCTAATATATAAAACTTCTAGCTGACTGAAACACATCGTCTGCTAATTTATTTATGTCAACGACGACATCAAGTTCCGTGATCGGCGATTCCGCCTCGCTGTTGGACGATTAAAGTGTATGGAAAAATTAAGGGTCGCCATTTATAATAAGCTCAGAAAGTCGCTACGCCATTACACATTATCGTGTAATAATTTTAGGGTTTCCCAATCACGCGTCTTATAAACAAACAATGGCATGCTCTACTGCATACGGTATATAATAATAAAATCAAGATTTGGACCGATTTTCAAAGAAATAATAATGTTTTGTAGAAGACTGTTAACCTGGAAAGCAGGGTTGATATTTTTTCTGTGTTTTGACTACGCTAGTCCATCGTAAATAATGCTCTTTGTGTACTGTGAGAATATAGTCAGCCTCACTGAAATATGACCACCTACCCTGGTCTTTTCCAGAGAGGTTATACAAAAACTTTCCTCTGCACAAAATTGGATTATATTTTGTGGACAACCGGGGAAATAGGACTGACATTCAAATCCCAGCAACATTTCAATCAGAGATTAATTTATTTTATTGTGATGTCGATTGTCGTAACTACCACGAGAATATGGAACACTGTGGCCGCGTTTTCACGGCTGACACGGTCAGTGAATTTCACTGACCAAGGTTTTGCTTGGTGCCCTGTAACCTTCCTCTTTTTTCTATAAGCCAGGCAACTGAACCAAGTCAGTGAATTTACTGACCGCGCGTCAGTCGCCAAAATGCGGCCATCATACCACGCCCATATCGATCAGTCCATCATTGATCCAGCCATCATAGGGTCAGTGATCCAAACTCTGTGGTATGCCAAATTCTGTGGCAGGGCTTCGTTTTCAAGTTATAGTGACACATCACACATATAATAATAATGAAGTATAAGGGAAGTATAAGTTTTGGCTAAATACCATCACAGGAGTCTGCCGTTTTAGATACGAAAACGCGAAATCAAAAAATACGAAAATATGGTACCACTATATACTACTATATATAATATACAGTAGTATTTTCGTATCTAAAATGGCAGACTCCTGTGATACCATGAAGCACAGGCCTTTGAATTTTCGTCCATCCATATCACTACCACATATCCCCCATCTACATGATGTATATTAGTCTCTATGAAGAGCCACAGTCTACTACTTCGTCTCTAACATCTGCCTGTCGATTCCTGTCTGGATTTTCCGCCGAAACGGTCCATATTTAACACGCCTTTTTTTACACGAAAACTGGATATATGTGCGAAACGAACAATTGCAGTCAATAAAAATATATCGGCAACATCAGATTGCCGTAAATAGTTTAATGAATTATTCTCTTTAAACCATTCAGTCTTCATTTTATTCAAAGTAAACAACAAGCACGTTTGTCTGCGCGTACATTTTGTTTTTTCATATCTTCTCGCTTCGGTTGACGACTCACGTCACCACTGAGTCCGCGCTAAAACACGGATCCCGCATTGCGTTGCCGGACGGTGCCTGGTTGTAGATTGAACAATCTACGAGGTTGAATAGAAAAGCTCTGATCGAAAATAACATACACTCATTAGATAAAATTAAATAAGAATAATAACAAGAACATGAATAAATTATCAAAAGATTTCATTTTAAAAAGAATAATAAGAAACAAAATAATAATAATAATAATAATAAGATGAAGAAGAAATAAGAATAATTTGATGTTAAAAAAATAAACAAATAAATAATAATAAGAAGAAGCAAAAGAAGAAAAAGAACGAGAAAAAGAAGAAGAAGTATAATAAATAAGAATAATTTGATGCTAAAAAGTAAAAAAATAAATAATAATAAGCAAAAGAAGAAAAAGAACGAGAAGAAGAAGAAGAAGAAGAAGAAGACTTTTCATATACTTTATTACACTCATTCCACTTGACAAAAAACTTTAAAATATCATACGATTACATAAAAACTCAATACAGTGTATGAATATAAAACATGAGCATATTAAAATGTATCACAAACTTCAAGATATAAGCAAAAATAAGCAACGTATAAAACTTTGAAAGATAACAATTTATAAAAGCCAATTAAAAACAATATTATCAATATTCAATCATGCACAAAAAACTGTCAAACGCCCAAGTATTCGAAAACATCCAGGGGCCCCTTGTTTCGATAAAACTGAAATTCTATTTGAATTCGTGAGTGCAATCTCGAGAGACATTCTCGGAGTGGATCAGTTCGTGTATTGCCATCCAAAAGATGTTGTCTGCTAACATAGATAGACGTTTTACAGTTGGATAAAAGGCAATTAGACAAACTGTGTCTAATTTTTCATTTGGAATTGGCTGAGCATTGGGGACAGGGAAACCCTCTCACATAATCAGCCATGTCAAAAACATCGGTCTCCAATAAATACAACACGGATCTTTTTACAGCTAAAAGTAATGTCTGAATACGTGAGCACGTTAAAAACATATTAGTAATGTCCTCTTGTTCACCACAGTGAGGGCAGTGATTATTAGGATGATAACCTGCTTTGTAAAGAACTATTCCTGTTCCCAATGCTCCATGTAGAATTTTCCATGATAAATCACCCTCAAAGCGTGTACATGGCAATTCGTAAAAACAGCGACAATTAGTCAGAGGAAATATCTACAACAAAACATCTGCCCATACATTAATACTATTGTTATGCATACTATTTGCATAACATTTTAACAATGACATTCTATACAATTCTTTTGGGCAGTTAGATGGAAATGATACAGTACATTTACAAAGGTCATTAGTAAATGCAAGGTCACTTTGATGCAGGGAACTAGGCACATTATCTGGACGATTAATCTTGTGACGCCATTCCAATGGCAAACTTTTCCATAACATATTATCTAGTAACCGCTTAGAATGATTGGGCAATTTATTTGGCAAAACATCAACAGACACTTTCTGGTGGCAATCAACAATATCAGCTACTGTAGTGATATTGGCACTTATAAAATCTTTCAAATAAAAGGTTAGCCCAGTTCGGTGGTTTTTAATCATTCCATTTAGAAACAGTGGCTCGTGGAGAATATCAACTGTACAAGATGGCAATGACTCTCGGGAGACAGAAAAAGAAAACCAGGATGTTAACAATGTTTTATAAAAAGATGCTACATTTCCAAGAGTACCTGTATCAAGGTCAATATAAAACAGCTGATCATCATAATTGAACTCATGCGCTCGCTTTAGAAACCAGCTAGTAAACTTAAAACAAGGATGCAATTGATGAACATACTGAAAATATTGTGCATAGCAAATACGAAGATGTAATTCTAGAATTCAGATGCACCAATCCTTGTCCACCATCTTCTAACGATAGCGATAATAATTCTTTTGGTAGCCAATGTTTTCCAACCCATGCAAAATTAATTAAATGTCTCTGGATTTAATTTACAAGAACTACTGGTGGATCAATGACAGTAAATCTATGCCATAATTTAGATGCATTGAGAAATGTGTAACAATAATACGGCCTCTTAAGGAAAGTGCTCGAGATATATTGTGCCATTTGACTAGTTTAGTAATTACATCCGATTCCATGTTTATCCAATTTTGATTAAAATATTCAGCCAAATTTCTGATGAAGATCCCAAGAATTTTTAGCCCTTTGTTATTCCACTTGATTCCCAATGGCTCGTCTGTACGATACTTCCATGAACCCATAGCCCTTCAGATTTCTCTAAATTAATCTTTGCATTAGACGAGGCTGAATATATAGCCAACCAATTTTGTAGATTGACAAAATCTTGATTAGATGTAGCGAATGCGGTGACATCATTGGCGTAAGAGGAAACTGTCACCTTTTCATTGGTGGTATCGGGCAACGTTACTCCCTTTAATCCTTGATTTGAACGGAGTTTGTTTAATAACGGCTCTATGCAAATAGTATACAACGCACCTGATAGGGAACAACCTTGCCTAATACCACGTCTGAAGGAAGAAGGAGCCGAAAATGAGTTGTTTATTTTAACTAGACTGTATACATCTGTATACAACATTCTGATCCATTTTTAAAAATATTCACCAAATCGAAAAGCTGAAAGAGCATCAAATAAATAATGGCGACTTATGCAGTCGAATGCCTTTTCTTGATCTAAGGATACAACATCAAGTGGTAGCGAAAGACAATTAGAATATTCAACAACATTTATTATTAATCTAATGTTATTTGTGATTTTTCGTCTTGGTATACAGTAACTTTGGTCTGCATGAATAATGTCCGGTAAAACAGTTTTCATGCGGTTGTATAAAACCTTTGAAAGAATTTTTAGAGGAAGGACGTGTTTATTTCGCTGCGACTTTATGCGGGATTTTTCTTGAAGATAATCATTGCTAATTTTTGTGCTATGTATATATAAATTGTTTTTGGAAATGTGTGTAATAATATTTTTGACTGTAATTATTGGATTAGTAATAAATTTGTTGTGTTTGTGATCGTGTATAGTTAGGTAGTAGGTTTGCATATAGTAGCCATTACTATACCGGCCTTGTTGGCTGGTCAGTGTAGGACTCTGGATTAACCTATTGTGTGCAGACAATGTGGTCGCAGCCGGTCAGTTTTGCCAGTAAGGTCAAGACGACCAGAAGCGTGATGAATGCGGGCTCGTCCTCGGAGTATGAGCCGTTCACAGGCATAGACAGAAAGAATGGTATAAGAATTGACTGTTTAGACGGTGTGGCTATAGAGGCATATGTTAAAGGGGTGGCTTCTGTAGTGTCACCAGCTAATATCATTGCTGTGTCACGAAGCAAACGAGCGTTTATGATATATCTAAAATCTGACAACGATGTAACAAAGCTATGTGTTGGAGGCGTACAAGTTGGCGGTGCGTTTCACGTGTATTCCCTTGAAAACGAACCAACAAAATTCATAATTTTGAACGTCCCTCCATACATACTGAACTTCGTGATTAAGCACTCATTAGAGACATACGGGAAAGTGATTGGGAGGGCAATTTCACTGGGTTGTAAATCGCCTGAACTGAGACATGTTAAGAGTTTTCGTCGCCAACTCCAGATTTTGATTGACAGAACTGTCGTTCCAGACTACATAGACATTGCTTTCGCTGGAAAACGCATCGTGTTTCATAAGTAACTATCTGAGTATGACTGTATTTAGTATTATTTTATTTACTGACTATTATACGTTCTCAAGGTTGCTGCCAAGAAAAGAAATTGTATTATTAAACCACCACCCTCCCTCTACCCCCCCCCCCCCACAACATCTAAAACATTTAGGGTCTAATGCTCCCTACCCTCACCCTCTGTTTCTGTCACTAACCCCACAAAACCCAAAAAGTTTGTGAAAATAACACTCATAAGTCTGGAGAGTTTAATAATAAATTCCCCAACGTGGCGTGGCATCATTTAAGATTCTATTATGGGGTGTATCCAACCTAGCAGTTATATGGTCTGGGTGGGGTTCCCAATGGTGGTGGGGGTAGGGAGGGGTGTCATGCCCCTTCCTTATAATAATTGGAAAATGAAATGCTCTAAGAAGTAATTTCCTGCATATTGATTAATTAATTCATAATCAAATTGAAATTAATCATTGTTTATTTACTGGGATGCGAGGGGGAATTGTGGGTGCCCACCACCACCACCCACAAATCTAAGGGTGGGGTTGGGTGGGGAGGGGGTGCAGAGCCAACCTAAATATGGGGGGTTACCTCACAGAGACAGACACACATGTACACGCCTACACAACCCCCCCACTTTCTCTCTCTCTCTTCGCCTATGCACACGCGGATAATCATTATAACAGTAGGGCATATATATATATATATATATATATATATATATATATATATATATATATGGGCCGCATTCGTAAACATCTATCAGGCAGCCGCTTGTATTGGTACTATAGCCTACCAGGATCCACATGCACTGATGGTGTGGGGGGCATTTCTGACATATCATTGCGGTAGTATTTTGCCTTCTAATGTGCATAGAATCAATAATATATTTCTAAAAATGCATAGTAAAATAGTATTTTATGTTAGAATTGTCAATTCGGCCAACTTTACTGGTAGAGCCCACGTAAAATTGCAATTTTCATGGCTTTGAGTTGCATCTAACGCGGCAGTCTAATGTTGTTTACTAATAAAACAGTGATCAGCTGGCCATACGCTTGACGGCCAGCTATCTGCGCACGCGTGAAAATGACATCATAAGGGAATTCCGTAAAACCTCCTATTATTCTTATTTTATTTTATTATCTAATGCGTTTATGTTATTTTTGATCAGAGCTTTTTTATTCAACCTCGTAGATTGTTCAATCTACAAGCGGGCACCGTCCGGCAACGCAATACGGGATCCGTGTTTTAGCGTGGACTCAGAGGTGACGTAAGTCGTCAACCGAAGCGAGAAGATACGAAAAAACTAAATGTACACGCAGACAAACGTGCTTGTTGTTTACTTTCAATAAAATGAAGACTGAATGGTTTAAGCTATTTACGGCAATCTGATGATGCCGATATATTTTTATTGACTGCATAGTTCGTTTCGCACATATATCCAGTTTTCGTGTAAAAGAAGGCGTGTTAAATATGGACAGTTTCGGCGGAAAATCCAGACAGGAATCGATAGGTAAATGTTAGAGAGTAGAGACGCAGTAGTAGACTGCGACTCTTCATAGACTAGATGTATATATACCTACTATATATAATATACATTATTTATAGTAGGTATATATACATCATGTAGTAGGGGGATATGTGGTAGTGATATGGATGGACGAAAATTCAAAGGCCTGTGCATGGAGTTTGGTTGCCCCATTCTTAGATTCTAGTACTAAGTACATGTCACGGAAATAGAACACACTTAAACTCAACTGATGTTACCCTTATTTTTAACATATTTTGGCCTTTTCTTTCCAGCCTTCGAGCCTCGTTGTCGCTTTCCATCCATAAGTAAACTAGGCAACAGCTAAGTAGTTGCCTATTTGTTGTTAATTTCGTTTTGACAAGAGACGTAACATGTTTCAAGTACGCCGCCTTTCCGGAATCCGTTTCAACACGTCAAGATTATATAAAATCGGGACCTCCTCTCCCGGGCAAGACAATTTCTGAGGTTACGTTTGGATATATGTTGTCGGGGTAAGCGGGGTACCTCTACAACATATGACGTAGAGTATAATCGGACAACGGTATCATGTGGTACAAATTCATATCTTCTTCTTCTTCTTCTTCTTCTTCTTCTTTTCGTTCGCTGATCATACCGCCAGTCCGGTAAGTGACTATCGACATGATCATAAGCGTTATGTGCGTGGCTCCATGGTTTATTAGAGTGCGCCGTGCGGCCTGGAACCTCCGTCTTCAGCACTCGAGGTTTCTATCAGGGTTACCTCATCCATACCTCCTTTAGTCGCCTCATACGACACGCAGAGGATACGGAAGGTGTATTCTAAGCCCCACCTACAGGGCCACACACAAATTCGTATCATGTGGTACAAATTCTAAATGATTACTCCTGTTTCAAGCGACAGTAAAAGCGTGTGCATGCCTAGATAGACAAAGCAACCACGTGATACTTCTGATCTGAGTACTGGGACAACATATACGAACTAAACCTGAATCTGTCATTCATGTTCTCGCAAGATCTCCTACGCTAAAGAGAGTGGTATACACACAAAGCTGTATCTGAAGTGGTCATGCTGCGACTGCAACCACTGCTGGCGAGCTCGGGTGTTGTACAGCCCTTGGGTGATGACGATCTCTGTCCCACAGGCGGATGGCGTTTGAAGCTGGTGGCGATGGGACTGTGCAATGTTGATCATTGAGAGGTCTGAACTGATGATGCTCGAGATTGGTCACAGCAGCGGGCATCGACAGGTCCCAGCCTGACGAAGCCGGCGTCAGGCAGTTGGCCTATGGTGCTGGCAGGAGGGTAGGTATCGTCTGATCACAGAAAATCATGTGGGCAACCCGTTGTTTGTGCCCTTCTTGTTAATACTCGACAACATACATTGAAGAATATTGATAAACTAAGTAATTGCTTAGATTCTAATATGCATATGTTCACATGCACTCTTCCCCAGCACAGTGGCTGGACTGGAGTTCCTGCGAATATCATGCCATTCTTGCACTAATGGGGCATGATGCTGTATGCAGCTGACTCGCCAAATAAGGCTAGTAATTAATTAAATAGTGTTTCCTTTTAACAGTAGTTTACGGAGCGGTGGGGTGATAACACTTTTCTAGTCTAAAATTTGTTTTGGAATCGGCTCAGTATTTACTGAGTTATCTAGGATTGAAGTTTTCTTCCATTCATGCTTGAGAGATGGTGTCTGCAGAAATTCTTTAAAGCACGTGTTATTTTAGCCAGCCAAACTCAACTGCTCTGTGGCTAGTACTCAGAATTAAGTGAAGCTTACTCACTGGGGACTTTGTTTATCCAGAGAAAACCTGTCTCTTCAATCCAGTCAGACATGCTTCGGTAGCATAGTCTGCCGCGTTTAGCGATGGGAGACTCATGCAAAGCAGTCCCAAGAAATTAGTAGTTATTCTAGAACTGTTCTAGCTATCATCAAGCTGGCGGATGCTGATCTGTGAAATTATAGCAGCAAGAACTATCCTCATGTATAGAGGTGTCGGAGTTGCTACTGTCACATTGTTAGTCCACAGTTGTTGGACTTTGACCCTGTGGAAGAATTAGGTGAATTTTTCTGCCATTTACTTCTCCGGTTAAATTTTATGAATGGCCTAATACCATATCAGGAATCGAGTTCCTCAAAACTTGGACGCTTTCTAGTGGCATAGTTGGGAAGGGAAGAAGATCACGGTTTCTCTAGTTTGTTCCTATTATCTTGGTTGTCCCTTTCATCTGGTCTTGTGGTGATTCCATTTGCAAAAGTGAACAACTTATCTACAACAACAATCCCCCCAACCATCCCTAGCTGTCACCGAACCCACCCACCCACCAGGGCATAGCCACAATTGATCTTCCAGAAGGACTCATACCTTGCGCAGGACAATTATCTATAGAGTCACCGTGAGAAAATTTTGAGCCACTCTTTTTCCAACCACTATTCTCGCATCCACTCTACTGCAGGAGATAAATCAAGTGGGATGCCATTGCCGCCCTACACTTCAGGGTGGCTCTCAGAGGCTACGCAGTATCATAAATGAGGAATGGCAATCAAACTCCACTGTTTATAAGAAAGCTCTGCTGCAGGAGATAAATCAAACTCCACTGCAACTCCACTGCCAGAGTGGTATGCCAGAGCTACCCACCCACAAGGTGGCTCTCAGACCACTCAGAATCATAAAGCTTAGAGCCACTGTCAATACAAGTCCCATTACGAAATCCCAATTGCAGGAGATAAATTAAGTGGTTTGCCATTGTCGCCCCACCTCCCAGGGCGAATATGAGAGCCATGATCTTAGAGCCACCATAAGGAATGGCAATAACTCTCCCATTGTAGACCACACACATCTGGACCAGGCCAACGGAACATGCCTCTGGACCACGCTTCTGGACCACACTTCTGGACCATGCGCTCCCTATGATGTGGTGGAGCAAATCTCACCTACCAGCTGGCTACAGGCCCCACATCCAGTTCTGAAACGCAATTCGAGTTGTGTCTGATATTCTGGCGGCCCTCTGTATCTGTTCCAAGTGAGCCTGAGATGCAATTTGACTTGTGTCTGATACTCTGTGTGGTCTTAATGTCTGCTTCAGGTGAGCCCGAAATGCAACTTCAGAGGTTCACTCAGGAACTTCGTCAGCAACTTTGTCAGAAGCTTGAGGAACCTCATAAGAAGCTTAAAGAAGTTTGTCAGAAGCTTGAGGAGCTTCATCAGCAGCTTCAGAGATATACTCAGGAACTTTGTCATCAGCTTCAGAAGTTCACTCAGCAACTTTGTCAGCAACTTCGGTGGTTCACTCAGGAACTTCATCTTCTATCTTCTCCTCTGTATCGTTCACCTACTCTGGAGGAGAATACACTGTCTGGAGCACTTGCGAAGCAACGCCTATGGCTCTCTTCTTACCGAGCTTCTCATGGAAGATCCACTTCTTCCATGTGTTCTCAGCATCTGTCTTGCAGGCAGGCTTGATGTGGTAGCCCTGGTCGTTGTGCATGGGGAACTCCAGAAATACTGTAATATTCTCCTGTATCTGCTTCCGGCCATCAGCATTGAATATGTGATCAATAGCCTCCTGTGCACTGGTAGCACGGCCCTCCTCCATACCAGTAGCATGACCATCCTCCATACCAGTAGCATGTCCAGAGTCGAAGCCTTCATCGTGGCTGTGGTCTACTGCAGCTCTGATTTCACTATGGAAGTATTTTGTTGCCACAGACTGTAAGTTACTCAATATATGGTGTTCATCAGGAGTGTGGATGTTGAAGACACATGACCACCTCTCAACTATCAGTAGATCCTCAGGCTTCACTTTTGCCTTCTGAAGAGCGAGGATGGCAGGACTCTTAGCTGGGAGCAGCACCCTACCTGTGGGACTGTCAAACTTCGTGTATAGGATTCTGGTCAGCAGCTTCTTGACTGATCGGGAGGCACCCTGCGCATCCAGGGAGGCAAGAGCAACGGCACCCTAAACACCACCTATGTGAACGATGAGTACCGAGTCCTGGCTCCACTGCCTCATTGACATACCTACTATGTGAAGGGGAAATGGTACTATACCATTGGGTGTAATTAGAGATTCACAGAATTTAGCTTACAACAAAATGTAGAAATGATGCGCCACTCTTCTCCCTCTTCGAGAACACACACATAAACCCAGACATGATGCGGGACAAGCTGTTCCTTTGGGTCTATACAGAAAATCTTGATGATGTAACTATAACCTCTCCACGACTTCACGTCTGGTATGATGAGAATGACCAGGAACTAAAACGTGCGGACTGTAGACAGTGAATCCAACATGTGAAGTGAGAGTACCAGCAGATCCAGGTCACAGATAGCCATCAGTTAGAATTGGCATTACGACGAGGTGTCTCAGATTGCATAGCTGTAGCAGTCCTATACCCTACTAACTCTAACCAGTGGCCACGAGGATCTGGAGTTGGCACTCAATGGTCAGTACCACCTCGGAGGTAGGGACACCCCACCTAATCATGGCAACCAGCTCAGCTTTCATGTTAGGAACTTGCTCGAGGAGCGAGCAGGCACTTGCTCGGTGGGAGTGACAGCACTGTACTTCAACTATGCCAAGGTTTGTGTATCACACACCACTGGTACTTAACTTGAATCAGCATGCTACCGACTAACCTTACTATTCAGCTCGATAGGATAGGTTAAAGTGGTTAGGGACAATTTCTTTGTTTAGAAACATATAGTGTACGCCTCTTTTCTGGTTGTTTCGGTAAAGTAGCCCCGCACTCCGGCAACGTTGTGTAAAAATTACCAGTTACCTACAGGGCCTCATATACATTAAATTATTGTCTCTTTCCACGATCCACCAGCCGCACAGCTTATTAATTGTTTGCCCTTCCCATCAGCACGTTGATCGGATCCGACGCTGGGAAACTATTGGCGGTTTCTGAGCGGTGATAGTTAATGTGCTGATTTACATACATCTCCCCCATATCTTCGGATGCTTGTTAGCTAGATAACCCTGCCAATGAAGGAAGCACTGCGAACACATATAATTATAAATGTGAATTAGTTAGTTTATTTACCAGCCCATAGTGCATATCTGGGCATATTGGAACTTAACCCTAAACACAGGTAAACTGTTGGATCCGTAGCATGCGGTGACGAACGAGATGCGGATCTCCATCCAATTCATTGCAGTGTCTGGATGAACCATTGGAGCTTGTCACGCCCTCACGGGAAGGATGCTCGTGATGGATATCCATCTCTCCACCCCCACCATAAAGACATGTCAGGAATCAAAACTTGCTAGTGTGAAACGTAGCCATTGTCCAGGTGATGTTTTCTGTGGTTGTGGGACAAGGTAGCGGATTTTCATCGAATTCGGATGCCTTGTGTCGTAACATGTACGCATCCTGTCCTTGGAGGTAGATGCTAATCTGGTGACCTACAGTAAGCGAGGCGTCTGCGCCCATTGGACAACTGTATCTAAAGTTAGGTAGGAATTCCTGCCACTTGCGGTCAAAACTAGTTTCTGTTTCTAACAACTAAATGATAGGTTAGACGGTAGCATGAGGCCCACATAGATAAAGCGGCATCTACCAATACAGTATCTTTGGAACTGCATAATACGGCGACTTGGGAATTCTTCGGAAATCGTTCGTCCCATCTTCACGTAAACCAGTATGCATCACATTAATTACGGTTTCCCTAGGGTCTTCACTTAAGCATTTTTCTGTTGAACAAAAGAGTGGCTCTTTTTGCCAGCTCTTTTCCTCCACTTCGGCGTTGAAGGCATTTTCCTGTGATGGAGGCCCGCGTGAGGCACTTACCTCTTGCAACAACAATATTTTCTTTTTGTGTGTGTTAGGGGTATACTAGTTTATATTAAACTACCTAGTGACTTCGTTGTGGGAACTCTCTCTTGCGAGGATACCTCTGCAGATTCAGGAACATGTGTGGTACCTCCGGCGACACCACATGGAAAGGACACCAGATAGCTCTATGTTGTGTATTAGTGTGTGTTCATCTACTGTCAAACGATTCATCATGTTTGTATAGTATATTAATATGTCTACTGTTTTAATTACAAATTGTTCCATATCTCTAAATTAGTATGGATAGACACGCCAGTGACACAAATAGTTGGGACGACACCGTGTGGTTCAATCTTGGCGGCAATGGTCGCATGGCCCCACTGGAACATCAGTGTTCCACCGGCTCTAGAAGTCAATCTTCGTATTTCTTGGAGAGACATCACACGGAATCTGCAATCCCAAGATCCGCAGCTAACCAGCCACCCCATTTATCGAAAATTTGCGGTGGGATTGGCGGAAACGTCATAGCAGACCAGTACGTACCCCCGCAAGCTACACAGACAAAAGGAATTGGATATACACAGCCGATGGATACCTCTTGGACTGGACTCATCAGTGTACGATACACGTGCAGTGATTTTGGCAACACCCACGACAGTTGAGCCAGGACAGGAGAAAATCGTGTGGGCCACTGCACCACAGTAAGGAGACAACACTCACACAGCCATGCTGGAACCCAACCCTGAATTCATGCTTGCCTCACAATGCGCCAGTCCGTGTATGATCATGGACACCACCAACAAGGATGATTTACCCTTTCGGGTATTCAATGGCACTGCGGACCGAAAAACTCTTGAACCAGGAATCCTTTGGGGCCATTTGGTGGATGTGATATCACTGGAAACACCACCTACTGTATCTACACCAGCTACAACTTCCGATGATTTTCCAGAACACTTACATGACCTATATTTGCGTGCCACAGTTGGATTGATGCAATCTCAAACCATCAAATACGGAAATTACTCTACAAGTACTGTAATAGTTTCTCAGCCGGAGACATGGATCTGGGTGAAACTCATCTTGTATGGCACTCCATCGACACCGGAAACAACCGAGCCATTCAACAACTGGTACGACGTCTTCCCATGCACAAGGAGGTGGAAGTACACTGTAGTTCGGATCGACCGGGCGGGTACTGGCCGTACCAGACAAGCTGGGTACGCGCCACCCATTCTGGACTCGTTCCCTGAACACGCCCCCCTGGGTAGAGCCATAAGCATATATGAGCCTATGAGAGAGATCGTGTTGTGAAAACGACTAAGTTCGTTAAAGCGCATAGTGCGCATGTGCACACTTAGATGCTATTTTAACAGAGCACGTAGTTTACGACCAGGATGGGATGACGATTTTAGTGTACGGAGATGGTACCATGTAATCCTTTTTTAATTACTTGTTCCCGCAGATCTGGCATTAATCAAGACCAGAATTCGGCGGGCTTTTTAAATCTGTAAACCATTTCATAATCGGCTAAGAAATGGCTGAGTTATCCATGGAAAACCCCTTTTGATTATCTTCAAAATATTGCCGTGACGTCATAGCCACGTGGACTCAGAACTTCTAGAATATTCTAGAACATTCGACTGCGCTAATATTAGCTACGCGCTGATTGGCTGTTGCTCGGCCGAGGATTGGTTGGAGCTTGCGCCTGTGACATCACGAGTAGTACAAAAGGAGACGCGATCCAGAGAGCATCCTCGGCCAGGGGCCGAATAGGTTGGACCTGTACCAGCTACGATCGACAAGGCACAGATCACTTCGCTTTCTGTTGGTTTTTCTCCCGTAGCTAGCAGTATCCAACCCACCATACTAAATCAATTTAGTAACTCCCTTAATTGCGGGAGCAATTTGGAACTTTCTAATTATTGTTCACGAATATCAAGTTCTAATTCGGAACACAAACTTGCGGTGAGGCCTTTACGGCCTGAATATGTGATTCTACAGATGTAGAGGCAGCGATGTTCTTTGGTGGATGACTCGCCAGATCTGCTGGCCACGCCAAAAAGTGGTATTTCAACCGTCCCCACACTGATGTCATGCAGGTTCTTCTAACTTTCGACCGCAGAAAGTAAACTTTGGCCGGTACGTCTTCAGAGCTGGCTGAGGTACCCAGCACCGTTAAGCTTTGTTTTGTATCTTCATCTGCATCTAACAACACCCACTTGTGATCGGGCTATTGTCAACTTCGATCCGTACCATCGGTGTATGGGAACTTTCCTCACAGCAGTAATGCTATTGTATCTCTTACTGACTACTCGTTAGACTTTCTATATTGTGCTTACAGTCCTGAGTTCTATCCACTCCCGTCATGAGCTGCTTGCGGGAATCCTGTTTGCGGGAACCAACCTGCGGGAACCTTCCAGCTTCCTGAGAATGCATCAACTCACGTCAAACTAAGAATGACATATCAATTTCAGTAACACGATAGCCAAACTTAAGAATGGTTAGCGATTATTCAAGTAACTATACTTAACATTTTAATTATTCCGTTAAATGTATTCTTCTAATTATATCGTAACCATATAAACGGTCCCGATGCCTAAAAGGTACCGTAACGGTCTTAGGACCACTAGTTATAATTTCTGTATATGTTTATAGTTATTCTCATATTCTGTAAGGTGTTTTCACTAACCGCACAGTAGTAGGTTCGTTAACCTGTACTAAAGATATATAATTCTGATCATTTTATACTGTATTGATTGTTCTGGTTAGTGGCCATCAGTTCATATGTTTTTGTTTATTTATAGAAAATATAGGACTGCGGTGCACGTAGGAAACAATATACAGCAACATTTATAAATGCAGCACTTTCTCCTGCCACCAACAATTTTTCACTGAGGTCGCTGTTAGTGCTATAACTCTGTTTAGCCCAGCATGCTACCCACTAAAACCTTTTCTATTCAGCTCGATAGGATAGGTTTAATATGATTAGAGACAATTTCTTCGTTAGGAAATCTGTAATATACTCCTCTCTTCCGGTAGTTGCGATAATTTAGCCCCGCACTCCGGTAAGATTCATATCTCTAAGACATTGTCTCTCTTCATGTTCCACTTAGCCTTGTGGCTTCCTAATTGTTTTGGATTCCCTGTCCGCACCATGGGCTGATCCGACCCTGGGAAACTGTTGGGGTTTCCGAGCAGTGATGGCCAAGGTGTGGTATCACATACATTCCCTCCGTATCTTCGGATACTTAGTAGTTAGCAATTTTGCCACTGTAGGAAAGCACTGCGAAAACATATCTTAATTATTATTTTATATGCTTAACAATCCTCCCGCACCGCAGTGCAAAACTGGGCAACTTGTACATAAACCCAACGACAGGGTAAACTGTTAGTTCCATAGGACCCAGTGACGGGCGAGATGCATATCCACACCGAATTCCATAAAAATGTCTGGGCATGATATTTAGAGCTGCCACGCCCTCACAGGAAGGACATTTATGGTGGGTATTCATCTCTCTTACCGCCACCATAATGATAGATCAGTTGCCTAAAATGATTTTGTGAAAAGTAACCAGTGTCTTGTGACGTTTTATGTGGTTCCGGAGCGAGATCGCCGGATTCTTATCGAGTTCGGAGATCTTACTAAGTAACATGTATGATCGCTGTCTTCAGTATTGATGTTGTAGGACATCCCTTCTCAATGACAGCCGTATCTAACAGCTAGGTAGCCGCCCGCCATTTGCGGCCTAAAATAGTTCTTGTTTCTAAAAACTAAAAGCTAGCTAAGCAGAGCAGAAGGCCCACATAAACAAAGCGGCAACTACTAATTCAGCATACTAAAAATTACATAAGACGGTGATGTGGGAATCTTTCGGGAATCATTCATCCCGTCTTCACATAAAACAGCACGCAACCATATAGTCATAATCTCACTAGGTATGGTCTTTTCTTTTTCAAGCATTTTGGTTAAATATTAGAGTGGGCCCATTTTTGCATACTACTCTTCTCCCGCTTTAAGCAGTGGCACTTGCCTCTCGCAAGGATTCAACGACGACGGTCCATGCATGGATAATGCTCCTCACCCAAACTAGGACTAGGAGTAGTGCCCGTGTGAGGCACATGATTTTTCGTCACTAGAGAGATAATCTTCTTTCCTTTCAGCTTAGCGGTATAATAGCTTATATTAAGTTAAATAGTTAAGTCTCGTATATGGGAGCCTCCCATATGGGGATACCTCTGTGGACCAACGAGTCTGTGTGGTACCTCCGAGAGCCCCATGTTTAAAAGTTCATCCGACTGTCTCTATGTCTTGTATTTTCGTATGCTCATTAGTTTTATCTAGCATACTCGACAATCTGTTTAGGTAAAATCATTGTATAGACTTATTTTAATTAGGTCACCAAAATCAAATCTTGTAAGTCCATAGATCACGAAATTACTATGGACAATCATACTGGTGACACAAACTCTTGGGATGAGACCGTTGTATTTAATGTTCGCGACGATGGTCACATGGCCCCACTGGAACGATTGAGTTCCACCGGCCTTAGGAGCCAGTTTTTGTTACCCATAGGGCAGTCTCATACAGGATCCATTACCCCGAGACTGGAAGCTAACCAGCATCATCATTCATCGTGCACTTGCGGCGTGGCGAGTCGACGTCATACACCGGAGCGGCCCGACACTACCCCGTGAGCTACAACACCAACAAGTAAACGAAATGTTGTGGATGGGCATAATAGAGCCATCAGCATCCCCCTGGGCCAGTCCCATTGTACTAGCCGGCAACAAGGACAGATTTTTGTGGTTTTGTATAGACTACTGCCGCCTTAATGATCTAAGCATCAAAGATGCATATCCGTTACCTCGGATAGATCAGGCTTTAGATTCCTTGTCCAGAGCCAAGTGGTTTTGTACCCCTGAGTTGGCTAGTAGATACTGGCATGTAGCCATGGATGAGGCTGACATGGAGAAGACCGCATTTGTCTGCAGAGACTGTCTTTTCCAGTTCCGCAAGATGCCATATGGCTTGTGCAATGCTCCTGGAACATTCTAGCATCTCATTGAGCAGGTATTAACCACCCTGCAATGGGAAGTCTGTCTGTGTTACATTGACGACATAATCGTCTTTGGTCCGACGTTTGAGCAAACCATATCCAATTTAGACACCGTGCTTTCAAGATTCCGCACAGCTAACTTAAAGCCCAAACCCAAGAAATATCATCTCTTCAGACAGTGTCGAGTTCCTGGGACATGTCATATCCGGTGATGGAGTGGCCACTTAACCGTCAAAAGCAAAAGACATGGCGGAGTGGCAGACACCGACGTCTGTCATGGACACCCATAGTTTCCTTGGACTCTGCCAGTAATATCGCCGCTATATCCATCATTTCAGTGAGATTGCATCACCCTATTTCAGATCACCTAAAAAGATCGACCATTTGAGTGGACGAGTGAGTGTGAAGGTTCCATCAGGGCGCTGATGGAACTTTTGACGACCGCCCCAATTTTTGCTCATCCCAACCCTAACCTCGATTTCATCTTAGACATTGATGCACCGGCTTATGCCATCAGCACAGTTCTATCTCAGGTCACGGAAGATGGGACGGAGCAAGTACTGGGTTATGGCTCGCATATTCTTAATAAAACAGAGAAGCGTTACTCAACTACCAAGCGAGAATTACTTGCGGCGGTACACTTCGTCAAGTATTGTAAACACTTTCTGTATGGGCGTCCATTTACTCTCTGTACAGACCACGCCTCACTACACTGGCTCAGAAACCTAAAAAATCTGGAGAGCCAGGTAGCGAGGTGGCAGGAATCCCTGCAGCCCTTTAACTTCAACGTCGTTCATAGACCAGGAAAACTGCATGGAAATGTCGATGCCTTGAGCAGAATCGGGCTTGAGGATGAATGGGAAGTGGCCACAACTGTGACACATACTACACAGCCATCTCCAGAGTTCCCCGAATTGAGGTGCACAGAGTGGAATGCAGAGACAGTCACTCACGAACAAGCAACAGATGCGCAAACACAAAATATATACGCGTGGATCCAGGAGGGGGTACGTCCTCCCACGGAATCTGTTACACCATTGTCCGCAACAGCAAAATACTACTGCCAGTGGTTTTAAGAATGCCACATGCAGGATGGTTATCTCTACATCAACAACCGCATAGTGATTCCCGAGCATTATTGGAATAAGATATTATAACAACTACACAATAACGCAGGTCATTTAGCTTTTGAGTGGACATTAATATGGATAAAAACAGAGGTTCCACTGGATCAGGATTCGTGATAGTGTGAAGGCATGGGTCGCCAAATGTGTCCCATGTCAAAGACGTGCTGTTGGCCAGCATCATTTTGCACCATTGCAAGTTAAAATTGTTGGTGCACCATGGCGAGTGAGTGGATATTGATGTGCTCGGACCCTTGAATACGACGGAAGAAGGAACCATGTACATCCTCGTATTGCAAGATTATTTTACGAAGTGGGTAGAAGCGTTTGCTTTGCTGGACCAAGAGGCATCCACAGAGGTGGAGGTCTTGGCAAACAATGTGTTCTGCCGTTTTGGAATGCCCTATGAGTTGCACTCTGATCAAAGAAGTAATTTCATATCGTCAAAACAAGGATAGCTCCATACCATCCGCGAAGCGACGGAATGGTGGAACGGTTTAATCATACTGTAACAGAGATGATTACTAAGGAAACACGCCTTGATTGTCGAGATTGGGATCTACGACTCCCATATGTGCTCATGGCATACTGCACTTCAGTACATTCCAGCATGGGTTATACCCCTGCATGGTTAATGTTAGGCCGTGAATTAGCCTTACCCCTGGATCTGGCCATGTCCAGGATTCCGGGAGAGAAAAATTCTCCATCTCTCTATGTAGAGCTCATGTGGCAGCAGATAGAATAAACCTAGTGAGAGCTGCTTTATCCACTGCACACTGGCGTCAGAAAACATGGCATGACCGGCGGGTGCATGGAGATCTGTATGAGGCGGGAAGAATGGTTTGGGTTCACAATTCGCAACATTCTGCAAACGTGCCGACTAAACTGAGTTACCAGTGGAAAGGCCCCTATGTGGTAGTAGGTAAGAAGTCGGACGTGACCTACCGTATCCGCGCTTTGGATAGCTTGACGTCAGTCATCCACTTCGATTGACTTAAACCTTGTGTCAGTGACGGCCCAGTACCAGAGCTCGGGCTGGGCATTCCACGTGACACCGGTATCCAGACAGATGTCTCTACAGAAACAAGTATTCCCAACGTTAGTCCAGAGCACCGCAGTGCCAATTCGACCTCTCTCCTACCAAGTCAGGATTCCGGTGAACAATTAACTAACACTGAGGATGGTGATGAGATAAGTGCGTGCCCTCTCCCTCCTCAGTGTGGGTCTACTAGATCTGGGAAGTCGTATCTGAAGACTTTCTCGTTTGTGTTGTCCAAGAGGAAGGATGGAAAAGTTGTTCCGCCGACCTCTTCCCATTCCCACCTGCTGCATGCTATTACCCCCATTATAGAGTTACCACAAGCGGAAGCTGAGGCTGCCCAGGCCGTGCTTCTTGTAAAGTGGAACATTTAGTTCTTCTTCTTTTCGTTCGCTGATCATACCGACAGTCCTGTAAGTGACTATCGACATGATCATAAGCGTTAAGTGCGTGGATCCATGGTTTATTAGAGTGTGCCGTGCAGCCTGGAACCTCCGTCTTCAGCACTCGAGGTTTCTGTCAGGGTTACCTCACCCTTACTTCTTTTAGTCGCCTCTTACGACACGCAGAGGATACGGAAGGTGTATTCTAGGCCCCACCTACAGGGCAGGAACATGTAGTGAATAGCATGGAAGTGAAGAGGCCGAATGAAGCCTTGGCTTGTCAAGAACAGCAAAACCGCACAACTCAGTGTACCCTTCCAATTCCCACAACCGCGAGACCAATTCCTTTCCAAGTGGCAACCCCATCCATGGCCGCACCACTACCCCCAGATCCAACTCACCTCCCTTGTCTATGCACCAAGTTCGGACATCATTCGTCCTGTCCATTTCACACTCCACTCATCGTCTCTTGACTGTCACTCTTCAGATATGAGAGAGTCCGCTGTTAGAGAGGAGGTGGCATTCCGCACTGCAACAACCAACCCCCAACCCCACCCCTTCCCATGGGCGGTGGGCCGGGAAGCAGCCTGTTCAGCAGACTCTCAGCTCGAATATTTCCGGTACTTAAGAATTATGACAGAGTACCAACCGTCGGGAGATGACAATATTCTCCATCCAAATGGCACCCCCAGACCACCACTGCCCTACCAAGCTTCCGTGAGAAGTCAGAACATCACACCAGACACAGGAATCCAGAAGCATACAGAACACACTTGCCCGCAAGGCTGGATACGTCAATTCACCGTTGTGTGAACATCACACACACACTCGGTTATATAAAGGTTACTTGGACTTCAACATCAGCAACAACAAGTGTAGCATTCACCTAGCATTTTTAATCTAAAAAGTTGAAGACATTATCATCGCAAAAATCCCTCCCACATAAATACGGAAAGCTCATCACTTTCCGTAGACTCAACTTTCCTGCAACCGCAACAGACTCGACATTCACGAGCCTGGAAATTCTGGATATGCCCAATCTGCACTATGCGAGCATCACACAGCAGCCCCAACTTCCCTACAACAGATCACTACCGCCATCAACACAAGTCGACATTTTCTGCAATCACCTTCTTATCCGGTTTACGGAAAACTGATCATATGGAAAGGAGGAACAACACCGCAGCCATCTACAGTACGTGCTACGGGAGATCTCCCACTTCCCCCCCCCAACACCCCCCCCCCCCCACGAATCATCGTATGGAAACAGCTAAAATCTTACACATCATTCACACGTAATAACAGTCAATATTATTAAGAGAGTAAGAGGCCCACAGTCTGTCATCCGTAACAAGTAGGATTTTGCTACCGAACGTGAATTCGATAATGAATTGATTCAAGTTACGACAGCAACCTTCTTGGTCATCCAAGATATAAAGTAACTGTCCCGCCCCCGCGCTCAGCCATTACAGAGTAAATACATCATGTCCGATAAAGTTGACACCACAGCTGTAATAAAAACGTCACACTTCACCACAGCGCAAGACTCATCCACAGATAAGCAGCCACGTGTATCAATGAAATAAACCAACACGACAGAAACATAGACGCTCAGGATGACTGTATTCACTATCTCCATATGACGGTATTGTAATTGTAAACTGTGTGCACACATTTTCCGAGCTGTAGTGTAATAACCAATGAGTGGTCTAGGTAGGGATGAGACTAGTCCTACCCATAGAGGAGGATGCTTGGCAGTCTACCCACCCGGAAAACCCAGGCCAGCTTGGCGGAATCAGTAGCCTTGATTTTCTGCAAGACATGGAGATGTTTAAACCACACATACAGTTTTACTGTCCTAATTTTGATTGAGAACACAACTGTTCTACTGCATATACAAATCATTAGCACGCGGGCTGGTGAAGCAGCATCAAAACTTCGACAGTATAAATCAGGGAGAATTGCAAATATTCTCTTACCTACATTCCAGCCGCAAATCAACATGGGCCTGGAAATACCTATTACAGACAACAAGTGACGCATGTATAAGATCACGCACAATACAGGGACGCTGTTCCAAGGAACAGATTTGAAAACATATATTTCTGTTTTTCATACTTGCAACAAACAATCAGCAGCATCAATACTCCGCCATTACATAAAGTTTGCATAAGTTTCCGATCAACCACGTGCTTTAAACAAAAGAACCACCCAAAACGCTATCTACCACAGCGTGATGGAAGATGTGAGAGGTGGTGGGTCAGGCCATGGCCGCTGACGTCATTTTGCTCTCCCAAACCTCATCTGGCATTCCAGCCTGAAATCTGAACAGGCGAGTTTATAAGCATCCGATCTAAAAAAACGCTTCACACTAATTAAAATGTGAGCTTCCACGGGAATAAGTAGTTCCAGATTTTTATGTTGATCAGAGAGCACCAGCAAATCCCGGGAAGAGATAGCCATGTACAGCCTTACAGCAAAACGGACAGTTGTGTAAGCGTGCGTTCTCCTGTAATTCGGACTTGATGCTTCATGTCAATCGTGATCATCTTTTTCAACATGTATTCTGTACGGACTGCAAAAATTTATATACAGCTACTCATTACAGTGTGACACACGCGTTAACAGAAAAGCATCGTGTGTTAGTAGTGGCATTATGGCCTGGTGGAAGTCCTAGCGAGTAGATATGAAACTAGGCTTCCACTTAATGTGCTTCCTACGGGGAGAATGGCTAAAACGAAACATACCAAACGGCGACAACATAACTTTCCACACTACGTAATACCAACAGCATCAGCTTCCATGACACAGACAGCATTCAGCCACTGCACCACACCAGTCATCATCACGATGGCATCACCAGTACGAACCGCACTGGCAGCACCTGCAGAAATGGTACCAATATCGTGTGCAGCTTCCACTTCAGCAGCAACCATATCCGAACCTGGGTTACAGAACATTTCTGATCATTCCATATCTCCGTGTAGCCTTATCATCGACGAGGAGATTCACCTTACGGAAGCCGCAGCCATCACAAACGCATCACAAAGCAGCACCACATCCTACCCACGCAGCAGCACTCCAACAGACCCAGTAATCCGGAAAGTAACTAAACCAGATTGTCCGTATGCCAGGAAGAAGCGAATCACACATCCGGAAAGCCGTGCCCAATCATCGCCTTCAGCACTAGGACCGCCTGCAGCCTGCATCACCACCACCACCACATCTATGAGCACAGTTATGTCACCAGTCTCAATGTGGCCACCAGTTCGCACTTCAGCCGCTGTCATCTCTCTCACCACCAGCGCTTCAATGGACATGTCGGCACCATCCTCCAACTTTAGTATGACCGACCTGGGCAGTCTAAGCTATGAAATATCAGCAGCGGAAGATCATTCACCAGGTCTGTTCCGTACGAGTCGGGGTACCTAGACTCGCTGGGGGGAACTTTACAGCAGACATTTGAGGACACTATTGTTGAGGTTGCAGTGAGATTTATAAATAGGTGTGCGAAAAGCGGAATGTTTTATTATGCTTATTTTTAAAATACTTTTCTTATTATTATATGTTTTTAAAATTGAAACCTCGTCCCTAGGCTGACTATGGTCATCCTACACAGCTGCGCAACATTCTAGCGTAGCTGTGTCTCACATAAATAATCGCTACAGATCTCTGTGTTGTAAACACGTCGTGTGCGGCGTAAGTACACAACGCACTGTAGCGAATATGTCCTATTACCATCATGCAGTCTCAGCTACGCTGGGGCTGCTTGATAAACTAGTCTTTTTCATTTATTATTATTACTATTTTTCTTATTATTTTTCTTCCTGCGTCAGAACGACAGGACGGATTGTAGGTTAGCGGAAGCTATCCATGCAGATCCGCAATAACGGGCTGCATATAATATACATATCATAGTGCATCCCCTTACTTACCCAGGGTGCACATGTTTTAAAACTGTGATATGATAGTCACACTTTATATAATATATATCTTTATCTTTTTATGTAAGTAATTATGGTATGTTGGAGCTTGGGTGTTCTCTGCGGAGAAATAATTATCCGCATCCACCAGAACACCCATGCGAGCTAATGTATAGATTAATTTGTGAACCGTATAATAAAAGTGACCACGCACCGAAATATTAAAACAAAACAAAAAAAAAGACCTGGAAAAATAATTCCAGGACAAAAACTAAAACTAAAAGAATGCCTCCCTCCCCAAACTCTTTAGCACCTCTATGTGCTCTTCTCTGCTAAACACGCGTCTTGCATGTCACTACTCCTCTCGGCTTCGTGCCGACCCGGGAAGTCTATAATTCCTGCCTAGCGTGCTTCCGTGCATTTGATCCGTAATGCGTGATCATTTGCCATGGATGTCAAACTAGGAGGGGGTGGTGTAGCACAGATCGACCGGACGGGTACCGGCCATCCCAGCTAAGCTGGGTATGGAGCGGCCATCTTGGACTCGCTCTGAGCGCAGCTCCCTGGGTAGGACAGTACGCGTATATAAGCCCTATAGGAGAGGTTTTCATTAAGAATTATGCATTAGAATGCATAGTGCCCATGCGCGCACATCAGAGCTTCCCTGACAACATGTCGGTCCAGGTACCTATCAGGACCGGAATGAGAGGAGGATCACAGTACTTTTTACCATTTTAAAATCGGTTCAGAAATGGCCGAGTTATCGTCGAACTCCCCGCTAAATTATACTTAAAATATTGCCTTGACATCTTAATCATGTATATATATAAATATATTAAACAGGATAGAGAGCGCTCTGTACACGTGATAACTACATCACCACCTCTGCAGCATGGCGATTGGCTAGTGCTCCTAGCTCTGATGTCCCGAGGAGTATAAAAAGGGTGAAAATCGAGAATCAGGAGCATCACTGGCGTGGAAGCCAGCCTGTGCAGGATGACTGGACCATCTGGATAGACGTGTGCAGCAGCAAACCTACGGGGATTCCTATATCATCCGGTGCCATTCAGATTTCAGCTCATCCGTCGTGGTAAGGAGTCCTCAGCTTCCACAGTTTTTATACACCCTCGGACGGCCATCCGTTAAATTAAAAGTTATAACTCTGGCATCCAAACTTTCCTAAGTGAGTCTTCATATGGACGGGCCTTGGTGGATGACTCGCTGGATCTGCCAACCACGCTGAAAAGTGGACTGCAACTTCCGCACTGCATGTCGTGCATGACAAATTAACTTTCGACCAGTCTGGGTGAACTTTGCCCGGTGCGCCGCAAGAGCTATGCGACGCACCCCGCACCATGTGCCAGTGATTGCATATGCATTGTCATTATATAAGTAACCCTACCTGTTAATGAGTTACTCTTAACTTTCATTGTCGCCGTATGAAAAACTTTACAACTTCTGCTGTCATTGTAGCTTGCCGGGTAGTGTTGGTCCATTCCGGTGTAGTATGTCGACTCGCCACGCCGCAAGTGCACGACGACTGATGACGCTGGTTAGCATCCGGTCTCAGGGTGATGGACCTTGTACGAGACTGCCCTGCGGGAAACAAAAACCAGCTCCTAAGGCCAGTGGAACTCAATCGTTCCGGTGGGGCCATGCGACCATTGTCGCGAACAGTAAACACAACGGTCTCATCCCACGAGTTTGTGTCATAAGTATGCCTGTCCATAGCAATTTCGTGATCTATGGACTCACAAGATTTGATTTGGTGACCTGAAAATATAAGTCTATACAATGAGTTTACCTAAACAATTATAAATATGCTAGATAACACTACAGTAAGAGCATACGAAAATACGAGACATAGAGACAGATAGATGAATTTTTAAACATGGCGCTCCCGGAGTTACCACACAGACTCGTAGGTCCGCAGAGGTATCCCCGCAAGGGAGGCTCCCATACACGAGACTTAACTATTTAACTTAATATAAGTTATTATACATCTAAGCTGAAAGGAAGAAGGTTATCTCGGACGAAGAGTGATGTGCCTCATGCTGGCACTACTCCTAGTGCAAGTTTTGGGTGAGGAGTATTATCCTGGCGTGGACCATCGTCGCTGAATCCTTGCGCGAGGCAAGTGCCTCACGCAGGCCTCTGTCTCAGGAAGGTATCGCCACTGCTTAAAGCGGGAGAAGAATAGTAGGCAAAAATGGGCCTACTCTAATATTTCAATCAAAAATGCTTTAGAAAGACGAGACCATACCTAGTGAGACTATGACTATAAGGGTGCGTACTGTTTTACATGAAGACGGGACGGGGGATCCCCGATGGATTCCCTTGTCACTGTCTTATGTAGTTCTTGGTTTGCTGTATTAGTAGTTGCCACTTTCTTTCTGCAGGCCTTCTGCTTTGCTTAATTCCGTTTAGTTGATTTCAGAACAAGAATTATTTTAGGCCGCAACTGGCTGATATCTACATAGCTATTAGACATGGCTGTCACGGAGAACGGATGCCACGAGACATCAATTACTAGAGACAGCGCTCATACATGTTACGTAGTAAGATTTCCGAACTGGATAAGAATCCGGACATCCCGCCCCACAACCACGTAAAACATTACAATACATGGGTTACATTTCACAAAAGCATTATTAGACCATTTCTCTTATCGTTATGGTGGGGTAAGAGAGACGAATACCGACCGTAAATGTCCTTCCCGCAAGAGCGTGGCAGATCTAAATATCATGCCCAGACATTTTAATGGAATTCGGTGGGAATGCATATCTCGCCCGTGACCGGGTCCTATGGAACCAACCGTTTTACCTGTCATTAGGTTTATATGCAAGTTGCCAGTTTTGCACTGCGGTGCAGGAGGATTGTCAGTAAATAAAATAATAATTAATACATGTGTGTTCGCAGTGCTTTCCTACATTGGCTTAAAGTGCTAACTACTAAGTATCCAAAGATAAACGGGAATGTGTGTGATACCACACCCTGGCCATCGCCGCTCGGAAACCCCAACAGTTTCCCAGAGTCGGATCAGCCCATGGTGCGGACGGGGACATCCAAACAATTAGGAATCAACAAGGCTGAGTGGAGCATGAAAAGAGACAAAATCTTACTTATGAGTCTTACTGGATTGCAGGGCTAGATTATCGCACTACCGAAAGAGAAGAATGTGTTACACAGTAAGTAATGAAGAAAGTGTCTCTAATCATTTTGAACCTATCCTATTGAGCTGAATAGAAAAGGTTTAGTCGGTAGCATGCCGGGCTAAACAGAGTTATAGCACGGACAGCGACCTCAGTGAAAAATTGTTGGTGGCAGGAGGAGGTGTTGCATATAAAAATGTTGCTGCATAGTGTTTCCTACGTGCACTGCAGTCCTATATTTTCTATGAATAAACAAAACATATGAACAGATGGCCCTGGCCATATATATACATAATCTAACCAGAACAAACAATACGGTGTCAAATGATTAAGATATATATATCAGTACAGGTTAATGAACCTACTATAGTGCGGTTAGCAACACATTGAGGAAAATGAGAATAATTAACAACAAAGACAGAAATTATAACTATTGGTCCTAAGACCGTTACGGTTCCTTTTAGTCATCGGGACCGTTATTGCGGATACAATATAATTAACAAAACCTATACAGAGAAATAATTAAACTGTGAAGTATAGTTACTTGAATACCTGGTAGTCATCCCTAAGTTAGGCTACCATGTTACTGAAATTGAGACATCAATCCATAGTCGACGTGAGATGATGCGCTCTCCGGAAGCTGGAAAGTTCCCGCAGGTCGGTTCCCGCAAGCTGTTTTCCGCAAACAAGACTCCCGCAAGAATACTCATCTAGGGAGTGCCTCACTCAGTGCTGTAGGCCTAATAGAATGTCTAACGAGCAGTCAGTAAAAGATATGATAGTACTATGTGGTGAAGAAAGTTCCCGTACACCGATGGCATGGATGGAAGGCATAAACAACCAGTCACTAGCGGGGGGTTGTCAGAGGCAAACGAGGATACAAAACAAAGCTTCACGGTGCTGGGTACGTCAGCCAGCTCTGAAGACACACCAGGCAGAGTTTACTTGCTACGGTCGAAAGTAGAAAGAACCTGCACGATCAATGCAGCGGCGATTGAAATACCACTTTTAGGCGTGGCCGGCAGATCCGGCGAGTCATCTATCAAAGAACATCCTGCCTCTACATCTGTAGACTCACATATTTAGGCCGTAAAGGCCTCACCACAAATTTATGTTCCGAATGTAGATGTTAGTATTCGTGAACAATTATCAGAAGTTCCAAATTACTCCCGTATGTAGGGAGTGTTTTTACTGCGGTGGGTTGGCTACTGGTAGCTATGAGAACGCGATGGAAACTGAAGTCATATGCGTAATATCTGTCGATCATAGCTAGTACAGGTCCAAATTGTTCGGCCCCTGGCTGAGGATGCTCTCGATCACTGGATCGCTTCTCCTTTTATACTCCTCGTGACGTCACAGGTGCAGGCTCCATCCAATCATCATTCGAGCAACAGCCAATCGGCGCGTAGCTAATAATAGCGGAGTCGAACGTTCTAGAACATTCTAGAAGTTTTGCATCCACGTGGTTATGACATCACAGCAATATTTTGAAGATAATCATGAAGAGTTTTCCCTGGATAACTCAGCCATTTCTCAACCGATTTTGAAATGGTTTACAGATTTGAAGGGCCCGTTGAATTCCGATCTTGATGAATGCCTGGTCTAACGGGAAAGGCAATCAATAAGGATTACAGGGTACCATCTCGGTGCACTAAAAGCACCATCCTATCTAGGTCGTAACTACGCGCTCCATATAAACAGTGTCCCGGTGCACGCATGCGCATCATGCGCTTTAACGAACGTAGTCGTTTTTCGACATGCTATCTCTCCCATAGGCCTATACACGCTTATGGCTCTACCCAGAGGGGCGTGTTCAGGAAACGAATCCAGGACGGGCGGCGCGTACCCAGCTTAGCTTATCTTAGCTTATGGATGTCTTCCTGCGGAAATCTTTCCAGCTATGAAAACGTGTCATCTCGCGCTATGTGTATAATAGCGCCTCAATTGCAGTAACTACTGAACTTGTTCCATACTGATGACCAATAGGTACTCAAGTAGCTATACTATTGTACATTTATTTATAAAACGTTTATTTATTTCCGCATAAAGGTACCGATGACTAATAAGTACCGTACCGGTCCTAAGACCGCATTATTATAGTTTCTGTTTTACTGTGAATATTATCCTTGTTTATTGTGGGTGCTTTCAACTAGCCGCACTGAAGTTCTAGTGACCTCTGATACTTTATAATTATCATATTCATTATGTTCGTATCCGTTAGATTGTGTATTGGTTAGTTGTGCATATTGCAAGTAGCCATCGAGTTCATATGTTTTGTTTATTTTTAAAAACTCTAGAGCGCAGTAAGCTAGGAAATACTATTAAGCAAAATTATATCCACATCATGATTCCCGCCAGCATCAATTTTACACTGAGCTCGCTGATCATGCTCTAAATGTTTGAGCCGGACATGCTACCGCCTAAACCTGGCTATTCAGCTCGATAGGATAGGTTTAAAGTGGTTAGGGACAATTTCTTCATTAGAGACGCATAGTGTACACCTCTTTTCCAGTTGTTGTAGTAATGTAGCCCCACGCACTGTCACGGTTGTGTAAAATTGACCAGCTGACCTATAGGGCCTCATATATATAGTAAGTTATTGTCTCTTTCCGCGCATCCACCAGCCTTATTGCTTATTAATTGTCTGGATTCCCAATCGACACGTTGACAGGATCCGACCCTGGGAAGCTATCGGAGGTTTCCAAACTGTGATAGTTAAAGTGCCGATTTACATACATGCCCACTCGTGTCTTCAGATACCTATTAGGTAGATTCCCACACCAAAGTAGGAAGCACTGTGAAATAATAATAATATTAATTTATATGTTGTGATACCGGCCTGCAGTGCATCTCTGGGCATCATGGAAAATAGCCCTAACGCCAAGTCAAATGCTAGCCCGGTAGCATGCGGTGACGGACGAGATGCGGATCTCCATCCAATTCATTGTAGTATCTGAATGAAGTGGTGGAGCTAATCACGTCCTCCCGGGAAGGACACTCGCGATGGATATCTGTCTCTCCATCCTCACCATAATGACATGTCAGTATTTAAATTTGCTTGTGTAAACTGGGAACCTCGTCTAGTGATGTTATATGTGGTTGCGGAACCTGGTAGCCGGATCGGTATTTGATTCAGAGCTTTGTTCTGTGACATGTATGCACGCTATCCTTGGAGGTAGATGCTGAGCGGGGCAACCTTAAGGGAAGCCGGGCATCTGCACCCAACGGATAAACATATCTAAAAGTTAGGTGGTAAACCATGCCACTTGCGGCCAAAGCTTGTTTCCATTACTAACAACCAAATGGTAGGTTAGGATGTAGCAGAAGGCCCACATAAACTACTAATGCAGCAACTTTGGAACTACATAAGATGGTGACCTGGGAATTCGTTCAGAAATCGTTCGTCCCGTCTTCACGTAAACAAGCGTGCAACACCTTAACAGTAGCTTCACTAGAATTTTCACCACTTAGCATTTTCTGTTGAACAAAAGAGTGTCCCGTTTTGCCAGCTCCTTTCCTCCACTTCGGCATTGAAGGCATTTTCCTGTGACGGAGGCCCGTGTGAGGCACTTTCCTCTCGCAAAAACAATATTTTCTTTGTGTGTGTGTGTTAGTGGTATACTAGTTTATATTAAACTATCTAGTGACTTCGTTGCGGAAACTCTCTCTTGCAGGGCTACATCTGCGTATTCAATGATCTGTGTGGTACCTCCGGCGAATCCACATGGAAAGAACACCAGCCCGGCTCTATGTTGTGTATTATTGTGCTCATTCACTGTCAAATGTATAGAATTGTTTGCATAGTGGTAGAAATTCTGTGACTCTTTAATTATTATCACCATCTTGTCCGTAGTCTAAATTAATATGAATCATCATACTGGTGACACCAACAGTTGGGACGACACGGTGTGGTTCAATCTCAGCGACAATAGTCACATGGCCCCACCAGAACAAATGTGTTCCACCGGCCTTCGAGGTCGATCTTTGTACCTTTCGGAGAGATGTGATATGGGATCCACAACCCCGAGATCCGCAGCTAACCAGCCCTCCCATATGTCATGCATTTGCGGCGCGATGGATGGGAACGTCATGGCGGACCAGCGCATACCCCCGTGAGCTACACAACCATCTCTTCGACTTGCTTGCTTGCTTCGGCTTCCTTGTGCATAGGAAGGCGTCCAACAGGTCATCCAACATGCCTATGATCACCAGGCACCCTAAATGTGGCTCGCCCAAATCAAAGTCACTGGAGGAAAAGATGTTCTTATTCCTGAGCAGTACGTCTTTTATTTGCATAGTCCCCAAACTTATATTTTCAGTGGTACATGTGTACAAATTGTGGACGTACTCATGTGAGGTGCTAGGATCAGTGCCAGTGCGCCCGCCTGACCTAGGCAAAGTTTGCACATCAGTCCCTGGTTCCTAGTGCCCACAAACTTCTCCTGTTGAAAGTTGAACAAGGACGCTGCTTTCATTGAAACACATAAATGCTACTTGCGCATCGCGAGCACTCCCCACTGTTCTGGGCAGAACTATGGCATACAGCTCAATAAATGCGCTGGATGACTCAGATATAGCATAACGAGTTTGAGCACTTATACGATTTACATTGGCCCATACAATTTGTTCACTCTGAGGAGGTGAACTAGCGTCCTGCAAAAGCGCGAGAGCACAATTACCAAAATTAGGGTTATTTACATGACTGGAATGCACTGTTCTAGTTCTAGTTCTAGTTTGCTGTCTTTGAAACAAATGATGGTGTCTTGTGCTTTCAAGAAACCAGCGTCAATAAGCACTGTAATATGGATGTCTGCTATATAAGCTTTGTATTGGAACGTCATGCCTTCAATATTAATTTGTATGAGCTCAAAGTCAAGACATAGCTTGACAAGCACCTTGCTTGGCATGAAAAACTGTGTGTTGGTGTTGGTGATCGGTTGTGAGCCGCCCACCACGCACAACCATGGGTTTTTTAGCTGTCTATTCTCCAGTCCCTGTTGACCCCCCTTCTACATTTTGTGCGCTCAACAATGGGCAAAACCTTTGCCAGTTCCCAAACTGCTTACAATAATAGCATGGCCCACAAGGTGTCTGTACTGAATTATCACCTGGTTTGCTCACGAACCAGGAACTATTGGAATAGTTTGAAAACTGTCTATGGTCCGAAAGATTTTTATGGGCACATCCATCTTGTATGATGCATTACGGGCCTGATTTAATAAAAATTTTTGTGTGTAAATAGATGCTAGATTTCTGTTTCTGTATAATGTATGCATTAATTCAAAATAATCAAACGATAAAAAAAATCTGATTGAAAAAAAAAGACAATACTATATCTGTTGGAGTTCCGAAAATTTCCGAGGGAGTAATTGGCTAATCAGAATGGTGCGAGATATACTCACTCGCTCACCCAATCTAGACGTTCAGCTGTAGCTTCATGCTATGCTACGCATATGAGATCTAGCGAGAATACGAATGTCACTCGCCCTCACATCCAGGCGCGAGATTGCATTATTATTATTATTATTATTATTATTATTATTATTATTATTATTATTACTATTATTATTATTATTATTATTATTATTATTATTATCTATTTTATAAACTATTTCTGTTGGAGTGAAGAGGGTGTAATCGGAATGGCGAGGTCGTAAGGTCAATCGTGAGATCTCATATATATATATATATATATATATATATATATATATATATATATATATATATATATATATATATATATATATATATATATATATATATATATATATATATATATATATATATATATATATATATATATATATATATATATATATATATATATATATATATATGTAAGTATGTATGTATGTAATGTGATATTGTCAAACACACCGCCTCAGAATTTTCAAAATTGAGAACATTCTTGTTTATTTTATTCCTTGAGATTATTATTTTGTTTTAGAGATGCAATATGGCCTAATTGTCACACGATGATACATCACTTAGTGTTATTTTGAAAACCTATTTCAGTTTGGCTTTTACTAAGATGTCACATAGATTCGGATTTTTCTTAGATGCAATTACTGGATGCTTGTTGAAAGGTTGTCTGAGATTGTCCTGTAATTCGTGATATTCATCTTTTAGGATTTTGGCAATTTCAACATTTTCCCGATTGTATGTGAGAGTAAATGGGATTCTCTCCCTTTGATCTAATAGGCCTGGGTCAGAATTTATGCCCCTAGGCCATTGTGTTTCTAATTGCTTAATCCAGAACGATTCTCTTAGTTTTCTTTGTTTATCAGTTTCCTCTGTCGTGTCTGAAAGAGGTAGCTGTTCAATAGGCATAATTTCAAAGTCATGAGGGACTAAATGATCAGGAAGATTAAAATGTTCAGCCACATGTGTTTCTTCCACTAGTCTAATATCTGAGAGGTGTCTAGTTGCACGTCATCTTATTGCATTTTTCGTTTCGCCGACATACTGCTTTTGACACAAGTTGCATGAAATTAAGTAAATGACATTTTTAGAATCAAAATCTAAATTTGACTGAATTTGAAATTTGCTTTTGTTTTGCAAGCTTGTGAATATACTATGGGAAGGAAGAAAATTATCCAATTTACACCTTTTCTTTTCACATTTCCGAGATCCTCCTTCACCTACAATCGGACAGCTATGACAAGTTTTGGTAGGCCAAAAATTTCTGGCATTATCCAAAATGAGTTCCAAATTACGCAAAGTTTCAGACTTTATTTTATGTATGAACCAAGAAGAGTACTCTCTCGGTGTGAGGGCTTTGAATAAGGTCAAACATGATGATTCAAAGTTTTTCCTATCACTCAAATTTCTATGAAAACGGATTATTTGTGATTTTACAAGTCCCTTAAAAGTATGCGGTGGATGGAATGATTTCTTGTGCAGTAGTTGATGGGAGTCGGTTGGCTTAAAATAAACTTTGTAGTTTAAGTAACCGGTTGTTTCATACTTTATACCTTTGTATGACGTTACATCCAGGAAATCTACGAACATCTCATCAATTTCAGCTTTTAGTTTGATATTCGGATCCTGATTGATCAGAATGGGTAACAATTTTTAAATGCTTCTTTAGTATGTTGCCAGATCATGAAAATGTCGTCGAGGTACCTGCGGTAAATGAGCAGCTGATTTGGACACTTTTTGAGTGCTTCCCTTTCTCACTCTGCCATGTAAAGGTTAGCGAAACCTGGGCTGAAACGCTTACCCATTGCGCAGCCACAAATTTGTTGGAAAATTTCACCAGCAAATTCAAAGTCATTGCCCTTCAGACTAAGCTCTAATAGAGCTATTACTTCTCCGTTGGGCCTGTTGGTGTCAGGATAGTCGGCAAATGCTCTACGAATTGATTTTAGACCCTTTTCGATGTCAATGTTTGTGTACATAGCATCGACGTCCATCATAATTAAAAATGAATTTGGAGGGACAGATATCTTAGAGACCTGGGCTAGGAAGTCTTCAATGTTTTTCAAATAGCTAAAATGTCTGTTCGCAATTGGCTGAAGATGGTAGTCAATAAATACACTGATCCTATATGATTCCGAACCACAATCTGAAATGATGGGTCACCCTGGCTGTGTCATTGGGTCAGTCCACGAGTCAACAGACTTATGAATTTTAGGAAGAAGATAAAATGTACGTGGTTTCGAATCATCTTTTGCAAAGAGGTATTTAAATTGCTTGTCAGTTATCCTCTTGTTATTAACCATATTTTGGAGAATTTCGTTAAATTTGCTACAGTCATTTTGCCAAAGTGGTTCCTTTAGTTTTTGGTAATGTTTTGGATTACTAAGCTGCCTATGTGCTTCTTTGATATAGTTATCTTTATCCATTCTTACAGTAGCTGATCCTTTATCCGCAGGTTTGATGACAATTTCATTGTTTTTAGATAACCCTAGTAGGGCATGGCGTTGCTCATAAGATAAATTTTGTTGATCATTTGGAAATGTCATATTTTTAATATGTTCTAAATACTGTTTTATACTTTCACTGATTGCTGAGTCAACAAGTTTCAAGTTTGGTGCCCAGCCTGTTTTCTCAATGAATGTTGGAATGTTGCTATTCGAATTTCGAAGGAAATCTACCAATTTGACACGGTGGCCAAATTCACCTGTTTCTATAAGGCCATTATCTAAATCTGCATCCAAACGGGTTTTTGTTCTTGGAGTCGGTACAAAGGTTAATCCAAAATTAAGCAATGATGTTTCTGTTTTGCCTAGCTGACATCCAGTTCAGTTGACAATATTACTACCCAGTCCCATTTCTGGGTGGTTGCTACCTTGGCCCGATTCTAGTTTAAATAAAGGGCTCTAAGCCAGTTATTATAAATGGCATTCACAGTGCTCTCAGTCCAATGAATATTGTCATGACCCACTTCGAATTCTGTTGAAGGAAGACTGGGTATGACAATAATCTTGGACTCAGAACACTTAGGCTTAGTTGACATGGCAGTACGATTAATCGCCTCAAGTATTTTCTTTGCTGATGGGTCGAGGTGGCAGAGAAATTTAGTTCATTGAAGTAGATGGTGGATTTGGAAAACCTCTTTCTTACCATGCTGCATAGTAACCTGAGTCAATTCTCTGAGGCAAGAATGGAATTGTCCCTATCGTTTATTCCTATGTTGAGAACCACTTTCATAGGTTGGAATTTCCCTGTGTATCTGCTAATGATCGTTCTGAGATCATTGATAGATGCTCCAGGAAAACAGGCAACCTGAGTATCTGGATGGGGGTCTACATTAATCCTACTCAGATTTGTATATATATATATATATATATATATATATATATATATATATATATATATATATATATATATATATATATATATATATATATATATATATATATATATATATATATATATATATATATATATATATATATCTTCTTATATTATTATAATTAACTACTAGCAACTACTTAATTATGTTTTTGTGTGCGTTACGTGTAGTGTTGTAATATTATTATTGGTAACATGTACAGTAATTTAATATTGTAATGTTTCTTTGTCTAATATAAGTTAGTGGTCCATCACCGCATAGGCTTTGCCTTTGATGGACTACCTGTCCTTTGTAATATAAATGTGAAATACTACTATAAAATATATAAAAATTTGAATTGAATTGAAAAGGATTGTAGTAGTGCAAGTGCTGATGTCGCTCATCACCAGAGTATAGGTAGTCAGTGATCTATAGTACAGTCCTGCACTGTGCACATATTGTGTTGCGGGTGCACTGTTAGGAATATTCTACGAAAATGGTGGAGCATGTTTTGAGTCCTGTGCTCTGTATGAGATGTGTGAGCGAACTGTGTTCCTTGCAAAGAGCTGGTGACGTCATCGCTCTATGTGCATGTGCATAAGCTATGGAGGAGCTGCTTTTCCTAATCATTTATTGTTTAAATATGCTGCGAATGCTCCACAGTGTCGGAGCCTGCATTTTGTCTGCATCTTGTCTCAGAATCAATCCCGTAGTTCGGTCTAATGAGACCGAATTCGTTTGAGTATGTTGTTTACAAAAAACAATGTACCTCTCAACTCTCATGCATTCAGAGTGAGACTCGTGCATTTCATTCTCACTCTCTCACAAAACTACATGCAAATCTCACGCATCTGACATTTTCATTAAAGTATAATCATTATGCTGCAGTATTTATCGTAAAACGGAAGATTTCATACCTCAAGCATCAAATTATCTTACAAAAATCTGTTGCTGGGTAAACATAACCTCGAAAGCGTCATCTTGGCGCCAGATATTTGATGCTTTTGCATTTCAGAGCATTTCTGAAGGAAGATCATTCTGAACCCCCATAATAAGGAGTAGGGTGGACACTCCCAGACACGACCGCAAATCTCACTCTTTCAATTTTCAATAGTTGAACGCCTTTTGCAGAAAAAGTGAATTGCAAATACAGTCACGGTTATCCTCCGGCAGCCGGAATATACAGAACAAGAAGAAGAAGAACTAGATCATCAACATTTTCTATATCTATGGTAAATCTATCAACTGAAATGTTATGATAAGTTCTTTGTCAGTTTGCTGTTTTTATAACGGCGGAATTTGAGAGTTATTAAACACCGTCGGCATATAACATATGTCCGTGGTGCTGTTAGAGTTATATTGTCTTTAGAGTTATTAATATTATTCAAAATTACCAGTTTTCGCACATCTTTTTCATCGGATAATGTTTTTGAGTGTCAGCACATTTTTTTCAGATTTAATCCAACTGTATGAATTTTATCAACAAATGCTGTCAATTTCGTAACTAAGGATCATTCACTGAAATAAAACATGCGTTATTCGCCACATTACAGTATACTAGGTCACTGTGTCTGTAGGTGTGCTAAAATAGAAAATTTGAGCTCTCAATTTACCAAAGTTTGAAGATGATCGATCGCAGCTTAATACATCAATAGAAAGCAACAGAAACAGTGGTACAGTGAATTTTCATCACCTGCAATAAGGGGGAGAGTTTTTCAGTGATTAGTTGGAAGAATTTCAACTTTTATAATCAGCAAGAGGAGATACTAGACCTAATGTATGTCACAACAGTGATGTCATCATCCGGGTAACTATTGGAAAATAAACAAGATGGCTGCTGGTATAAATAAACGCAATTCTAGAGCAAATTCTGTCAAAGAAGCCAAAAATCATGTGATTGTTCAGGTAGAGGCTAATCAAGGCAAAGATCCTGAGGTAAGTGATGTTTTTTATGACATTAAACCGGGAGAGGAGGATGAAAATAGTAATGTCTGCAGAAACTAAGTGTGAAATGAAGGATAATGAGAAAGCACTCGAATGTAATATCTGTGTTTCGTGGTTCCATGTTGGTCCAATCTGCCAGAATGTCACCAATGAAGGAGCAATTCTGAGGTGTTACAGCTACAAAAGTGGATAGATGACAAAGAGGAGAGGTTGCAGATTCTCGACAAATAAGCGACAGAGAAGACAGTAGTGGAGGGAGATCAGAAGAATGAACATCTGGACAACCGTGAGAAGAAATTTGCTGTGGTTGAAGAAAGCATGCACAAGATGGTTACCTCCAATAAATCTACAGACACACAAAGTGAAGAAGCTGAATCTAAAATGAAGCAGATGCTGGGAGAAGTGGTTAGAAAACCAAACATAATAATACATAGAGCTGGAGAGAACACAGCCACTGACCTTTAGACAAGGTGGGACGAAGATATTACATTTGTGCTAGACCTCTGCAATGGACCGTTGGAGATGGAAAGTTTCAGCAGTGAGAACATAACCAGGGCGGTTAGATTGGACAAGCGTAGGGAAAATCAGCAGGCCAGACCATTTCTTATCATGTTAGAATCAACTGTTACTAAGACACGATTGCTGAGAAGCACGTACAAACTGAAGGCGGCAGCAGAACCATTTTCCACAGTAAGCATCGAGCATGATTTGTCTAAGGCGCAGCGCGAAGAAGTTAGAACACTTACAGCAGAGGCGAAGAGGAGAGTGGATGAAGATAACTCGGGAAAATATGTCTATTGTGTAAGAGGACCACCCGGAAACAAGAGAGTAGCCAGAATACCAAAGAATTAGAAGAGAAGAGCAGCAGTATGAATGTAAATAGTTATCAGAAGCTCACAGGTCACAGACAAATATTTGAGAAGAGTACAGCAGATTGTATGGATGTAGGAGGAAGGAGTACAAGTGATGTAAATAATAATGCAAGTGATGTAAATAGTTATCAAAAGGACACGGGTCAAAGGCACGGTGAAAAGAGTAAGAGATGTGGGAGCGAGCGGGAGCTGAAATGTTGGTACACAAATGCTGA
Organism: Chaetoderma sp. LZ-2023a; assembly: GCA_034401795.1. NCBI lineage: Eukaryota > Metazoa > Mollusca > Caudofoveata > Chaetodermatida > Chaetodermatidae > Chaetoderma > Chaetoderma sp. LZ-2023a. The sequence continues at coordinate 130,762,719 of CM067373.1, read as the reverse complement.
AACATTATCTAATAAAATGACTGAATTACAGTTCAGTGTGCAGCACGCCCCGGCACAACCAGATGTTATTACCATAGCAGAAACGAAACTTAAGACAGCTAGATTTCTCCTGACAGAAGCAGATGGGCTGTTTTCAAAACTCCTTTTTCAAGATATACAATATTTGATGCCCTCCACTGAACTTAAATATGCTTGTTTTTAACTGCTCTATTGTGCACAGGAAAAGAAGTGGAAGAACACAACTTGAAAGTATGGAAAAGTTTTAATTTTCAATGCAGGTGTCAACTGGAGACCATAATACATTATTTCAGCCAACTTTCAATAAAAAAAAGTTGAGTGCGTTAATATTTGAGACATTTGATGAAAAGTTAAGAAAACCATGATTTTCATTTCATGTTTATTCAGAATGCTTTAAAACAAAAGGAAGAACTAATCAGCTAAATAATATTTTGTGGATAATGAAACTAGTGATGTGCCTTTACAAAAAACATACAGTATTATATGATTAAATGGCTTTCTTAGTTTCAAGGTCCTTCAAAATTAGAGATCTTCTGGTTGTCTAGTTCTAAGTATTATAAAAAGATATAAAGGCTATATTTTGTAGAGCAAATTTAATCTAACAAGAAAGTAAACACTTCCGAAATGAATATACATTTTCTATCACTATAGCATCAAGGTTAGTGAAATTACTGAGGTGATAAAAGATCCATGGTAAATGTCTGAAATGTCAGTACGTCACACTCTTCCAGCATTAAACTTATATGAAAAATTGTTAGTCAATTGCAATCAAGAGTGAGTTTATTCCATCCAATGTGACGATTTGTCCAAATTTGAGTAATCTGACATCAATAGCACTTGTCCAGTCTTTAAATTATCGTGCAGTTGTTCATAACAGGTATGTTGGTGAGAAACCAATTGAGAGTGCCTCACAAAACATCATTTTCTCAGATATTTTCTGTTATAGATCGTTTTGCGAACTATTACATTGTATAAGTTTAGCTCGTTTGTCAACTACATCAACTTGATACCATGATAAATATTCACCATCAGGCTCAGCATCTACTCCGAAGTGTTCTTTGAGCTTTGCCTTGTAGTAAGCACATTGCCCGAGTTTGCAGCTCTTACAGGTGAATTCTTGAACAAATGATGAACATCACTGACCTATTTCCTGTAGCAAAGATTTGAAGTTAATACACTTGACAAATCCACATGTCAGCCGATTGCTGGGAGGTGATTTAACGACTTCAGGTGGCTTCAGCCTATAAAATGAACTTTTGCTGATATTAATGTCCGGATGGGCCTCTTTGAATTTGATAAATACCTCGGCTTGTGTGTAGTAAAGATTCCGCTTCTATCCATCTACCACTTGCGTAATTGTTTTCCTCTGCTGTCGTTTTTTGCCGGTCAAAATTCGACTAATGTCAGGGCTTTAGATTATCCCGTAGCTGTGACTTTACAAGTCCAAATGAAATCTGTCCATATTAATGAGCCCAAATTAAAATCCTACTGGCTGATATGAACACTAATTAACTGATTTACAGTCAATTAAATACTCAGAAATGGATGTCATGGCATTTTATGGCTATTCAGGGGTCTTATTGTGCTATTAAAACTAAAATGGCTCAAAATCAATCTCCCAGATTTCAAAATTCTCTAGTTTCTAGGAGCATTGATGGATCCCGGACCTGATAGGTGGTGTGCCAAAATGAGGTAAATCTAAAGCCCTGAATGTCATCACACTCCCAAAAGTTTCTGACTTGTCTCTCCTCATCAAACTTCAGTTTTCGTGGTCAGCCGCCCGACCTTTCCTTTCAAGACTCAGTGCACTTTCAGTGCAGTTTTGCTTCTTGGAGTGAGACAGCCCAATGCAACCATCGCTCTTTCGCCTGGACTAGCAACATTCATGAAGGGTTCTCTTATCTTATTCTGTTTCCTTCTAATTCTCCATCTTGATGGCTCCGTGCTCTCTTCGTCACACTCATTAGTTTTTCTCTTTAGTTTGCTTCTTTTTTGCATCTTCCTAGGCTTTGGCCTTCCGCTTCTCAAGTTCTCTCTTTCTGGAAGCTCCTCTTGACTTTGTGTCTGCTATTCACTCGGCAAGCACCTTCTGCTTCTGGTGGGTTACTGATATTTGTCTGAAACGTCCCGGAAACTACCCTTTCTAGAAATTGGATTATAGTTAATCTCTATTCATAGCATCTGTGATATAATGGTCGGAGGCATGGTGCTGCAGGAAATACAGCACTGCTACTGTAATCTGGTAGTCATGGAGCGTCTATGCAACATGTGCTGCTTGAAGCAAGCTGTCGGCTGTTCCAGGTGACTATATCTTTGTTTGGACCAATGCTTCAGTCCATCCACTTCCTTGAAGTCAATCGCCAACAGTCTTTAGAGCTGCCTGCCATCTCAGTGTGTAGCCCACCGAAGTGTATAACAAATCGATCCTCCCCATATTTTTTCTGGCCACTTCCATTGAATTTCCTTGGCAATAGCGAACATCTTGAATGGCAGCCATCTTGCAATCCAAAATGGCGACCAACGCAGCTTTTTATCTTTACACTATAATATCCCTAGACCCCCCCAACATGTGGGTCTAGCCACTGGAACTGGATTGCTAGCTTGTTTAGTTTAGAAGATATGGGGTAATATACATTTTGAGCCGCGGCCATCTTGAAATCCGATATGCCAGCCAATGCAGCCTTTTGAAATTGTTATCATCAGATTCCTAGACCCCAAAAATGTAGGTATAGCCGATGGAATTTTGTTCCTAGCATGTATACTTTTTGAGATATAGAGGAAATTGTATCTTGAACGGCGGCCATTTCAAAATCCAAGATGGCCGCCATACGGGCATGTATTTCGGATGCCACCTGATCTTAAAATGATTGTCTAGTCATATTCTAACTTGACAGCAACTTTGGTGCTTTTATGAAAAAGTGCACAATTCCACATTTTTTGGAGCTAAGCTGCCCCACTATTAGCTAATTTACAAGTCGATTACATTTGCATGTTATAGTTACCCCCAACCCCAAATGATATGTGGTAGAAAAGAAGATAGACATATTAGTGGTATATCATGCTCCCAAAGTATTAACATTTTAAGTGTTAACCCTTTAACCCTCATAGCAGCCAAAACCGCTTCTGCAGTGGTCTTGAGAAATGTCCATTTGCAGACCAAGAGAAGACTATTTTTTTAATTTACCACTGGAATGACTGGCTCGATAACTGAGTCAGTCATTCCAGTTGTAAATTTAAAAAAACCAGTCTCCTCTTGGTCTGCAAATGGACATTTTCTATGAGAAAATCAAGATTTTCATGAACAAATTTGAGCGTTTTAGGTTAAATTCTATTCACAGCCCAAATGTAGACTGAAGCTGAAGACCTCCAATGTCTAAAGTGCCGCATCTCCTGAAACTCACTACAAGTTTCTTAGGAAGGTCATCAAAGAATTTTCGTCCGCCCTGTGTGCAATGTTTCACGAGAGTGCTCACTGCTTGCGCGAGAAGCTATAGTAGTACAGCACAAAATACTGCCATCAAACGCCTTATTCCTTGGAATCGACGAGGTAATCTTGTAACCATGAAACTAGATTCATCAGAATTTATGGCTCAATTTGAGAGTCTCATGACGACAGAGCTGAAGACTTTGGTGGAGATGTTTCACACACATGATTATGAACTTCGTATCGCTGGTGGAGCAGTGCGTGATCTTGTCATGGGTAAGCAGCCTCACGATATCGATCTCGCGACTACAGCTACCCCAGATGAGATGAAGGCGATGTTTGACGCTGAGCATGTGCGAATGATCAACAACAGGGGAGAGAAGCATGGCACAGTAACTGCACGTATAAATAACAAGGTATGGAATAATACAATAAAACATGTCCATAGCACCTCCGGGACATACCTACAGTACAGCTTTGGTATAAGTTAACATATTTCCAAAATAGAACAATTTTGAACAAGATGTAAAAATTATTCTGTTGATGATTCAACATGTATGATTATACATGCATGCTTCGACAAAGTCGGACGATGTTTGATCGTATGTCATATCTTTCGACAAGTCGAATCATACATGCAAAAATGTCGGACAATGTTCAACTTTCGTCTGACAGCGTCCAACAAGTTTGATGAAACAGCCAATCATATACCAGAATTTGAGTCACATGATTTTGTTGTTATCACTGGTTAGTAGCTTTATCCAACAATGTCCGATGCTGTTTGATCATATATGATGAGCATATGTGATCTACAAAGGTATTATCATACATGTATAATCATACATGTTGGATCGTCTGTCACTGGCTTAAGTCATTGCAACCTTTAGGGAGCAATGTATTCCAATACAATTATGTTCAAAATATTCATCAGTGCATTTTTATTTTGCTTTAGAAACATGTTAACTTATTTCTGAGCTTGATACTATTCCCATTACCCAATTAGCCAAATGTTTTACAATTTTAATTTGGCTAAGAGAAAGCAGGATTGCCAGTTAATGCCTTGGCTAATGATAAGAATCACGTTGCTATGATATGTGAATTTCTAATAGACGCTAGTAATTGGAAAGAAGATTTTGCCATCAATTTGAATATATAGTATTTTTATTTTGACCAAATTAACAATTTCAACACTTAAATGTCAATTCTATATGAGTAAACATAAATATTTTGAATCTACTTTCACTGGCAAATGTAGCTTCCCAAGGCAGGAACAGCTCCAGTCAAAGTAGCTTAAAATATTCACCATAATCCTGTATCTTGTTTGTAGTGTTCACTTTAAATGCTTATAACCTGTGCTGGTTGATTTAATAAATATTGCAAAACATTGGGTAAAGTAGCTTGGATTTGATGAAGAAAGAGTACCGTAGTTGGCTAATCTATTTGCAAATACGTAGCTAAATCCAGGTTTGTCTCAGCAACCATACTTTAGGAAGCATCAAATGTTGTCACTAAAAGCAGGTGGATTCATAATTATAAGGTAGCTTCCACAATGGAAGGATCAGATCTGTCACTCAAATATACATCATAATTAATTATGTCACGTGTAGGCTGACATTGTAATCGTAGTGACGTATAATAATTCTGTCATGAAGCTCAATAAGTCTGTCAAGTGTACGAATTGTATATCTTTGATGAATTTCTAATTGATTAAACATTCTTGCCACTAGTATAAGTCAATACATTGCTTTGGCAGAGTATATGTGCCTGTTATTAGATGTACCCCTGATGCCCTCCTGTTAGCACGATTATGTGATTACTGGTAAATCGAAAATCGTGATTATTTTTTAAATCGGCAATTTATATGATTATAAATCGTCAATTTATATGTTTAAAAATTATGTCATCGAATAATCGTGAATAATTTGTACTGCTTAAAATATTTCAATTCCAACCTTTTAATTACTTTTTAATGAGATCTGTCACCAAAATTGCAATTTTGCTCAGTGAATGTATGTCTATTTTCAGGCCAAGAGAAAACTATTTTTGAAAATGTATCACTGAGAATCGAGCCAGGTATTCCAGTGGTACATTCTCAAAAATGGTCTTGGCCTGCAAATTAACTTTTTATTGGTATGCTTTTGTTGTTATGTCTTGGTAGTTTGTACCCAAGCTGATTAATTGAGTAATTGCGATTATTCTTAACTAATCGATCGTGATCACTCAAAGCAATAATCGCACAACCCTAGTAGAGACTAAGTTTATATTTTGGCTGACTTCAGCATTAAGGAGTTAACCAGCTTGAGACCCAATGCCATACAGTGTTTCTCATGGTATTTAATTTTGGAGGTCACAGGGATCTCACACTCTGAATAGTTGGGGGGTCCTAAGCTTAAATCCAGTGTCCTAAGCTGAAAATCTGGGGTTCCTATGGACTCACAGCTATGGATTATGGGTGTCCCCTGCTAGGATTTATAAGTGTGTTTGTTAAAAAATATACAACCAATTAATATTAAATAAACATACAAGATTTTCAGGGGTCCCATAGGACCAACTGCTAGTTGTATTTTGGGGGTCTACACTCTCAGAAGGACCCCTATGAAAATCCCTGATGCCATATAGATTTCTGTTGAAAATGTACAAATGGTATAGCTAGCTGGCTCTGTATAGATAAGCTAGTCATGATAGTACTAGTGGCTAGTGCTATTGGTAATATGTATTGATGCAATTTTGTGCAATACTCATTAGCAACTTTTTGACACTATTTTTGAAATTGTGTCTATATTTTGTTGAAGGAGAACTTTGAAGTGACCACATTGAGAATTGATATAGCTACAGATGGTCGTCATGCTGATGTAGAATTCACAAAAGATTGGCAACTGGATGCTAATAGACGTGACCTCACAATCAACGCCATGTTTCTAGGTAAGCTTTACCCCAAGAGTAACCGTTTAACACTCATATCAGTCAAAAATGGCTTCTGCGGTGGTCTTGAGAAATATCCATTTGCAGACCAAGAGAAGACTATTTTTGAAAATTTACCACTGGAATGACTGGCTCGATGACCGAGCCAGTCATTCCGGTGGTAAATTTTCAAAAATAGTCTTCTCTTGGTCTGCAAATGGACACTTTCTATGAGGAAATTGAAATTTCTCTTGAACAAATTTGAGGGTTAAAGGTTTAATGGTCAAGCTGGTCACTTTACAGTTGTCTTGAGTAATGTCCATTTGCAGCCGAAGAGAAAACTGACAGATTTTACCCCTGTTGTGACTGTCTGCAATAGAGCCAGTCATTCCAGTGGTAAATTTTCAAAAATAGTCTTCTCTTGTCACTGAATAAGTAAATATTTTGATTATCTTAGCCTAACTTTAAGTTATCAGTTCAAGTTAGATTAACCATTTAACACTGAAGCCGATCAAAAATGCCATCTGCTTGCGTCTTGAGAAATGTACATCTGCAAGCCAAAACACTTTTTCTAAAATATTACAATTTCAATCGCTGGCTCCAAAAATGATCTAGTCATTTCAGTGGTAGGTTTTCAAAAATAGTCTTCTCTTAGCCTGCCAATGGACATTTTTTATGAGATAGTTTAAATTTTCTTGACCAAATTCCATGATTAAAGTGTTAAGAATATTCAACAGCTTACCAGCTTTATTATTTAGTTGAAGTTGGGATACTGTGATTATAAAATTGAAATAATCGAAATAATTAACATCTCTTTCCAGACTTCAATGGTCAACTGTATGACTACTTTAATGGGCGAGAGGATGTGGAGAACAGGTTTGTCCGGTTTGTAGGCAATCCAGTGGAGCGGATCAAAGAAGACTACCTGCGAATTCTGCGATACTTCAGGTAGTCTTATTCTTTACTGTACTGTTATATATATAGTACTGTAACACACTGATTCTTGACTACCGTAAGTTTTCTAGATAGCTTTCATATTATTTAATGGACGTTTCCACTTTATCCTTCCTTACGACATCATAATCACCACCGTGACGTGTAGAATGACCTCATAATGAAAGACGTCATAAATGATGTCGATAAGTACGTCACGAACGCATATTTGAAGATGGACTATGCGTTGTAAGAATTGTATGTCTTAACTATTGAATAAATAATTTGTTTTGAAACTAATTAGGGCCCTATTGTAATCACCGCGTCTGTCCGTCCATCTGTCTGTCTGTCCGTCTGTCTGTCTGTCTGTCTGTCCGTCCACAAAATCTCGTAAACAGCATATCATACAGAACCGCTTAAGATATTTTAATGATACTTGGTATATGCCTCAGCTTAGATACGCAGATGTGCCTTTTGAAGGATTCACCATTATTGGTCCAATATTTTGTGTGAAAATGGGCTTTTTAATGCAAAAACTCACGATTATTGTCAATTTGCTCGTAAACACCATATCATTCATAATTGCTTAAAATAATTTAATGAAACTTGATATATGTCTCAGTTATGATACGCAGATGTGCCTTTTGAAGGATTCACCTTTATTGGTCCAAGATTTTGGGTGAAAATGGGCTTTTTAATGCAAAAACTCATGATTGTTGTCAATTTTCTCGTAAACAGCATATCATTCAGAATCGCTTAAAATAATTTAATGAAACTTGATATGTCTCAGTTATGATACACAGATGTGCCTTTTGAAGGATTCACATTTATAGGTCCAAGATTTCGGGTGAAAATGAACGTTTTAATGCAAAAACTCACGATTTTTGTCAATTTTTGTTGCCACCAAATTGTGAAATCATCGGTAGCTTGTAGCTTTATACCGTATCCTGCTCGACACAGACACAGAGTGATATTCATTTTGACAATGTTGCAGATGAAAGGGATTGTGTTATAGATAATATGATCACCTTTCAGCTGTACCGTTCCCAAAATGAACACCTAATGACTGCAACAGCTGAGAATTTGGGAGAACAAAGGTTAAAGTAATAAAGCCATGAAAGTCTTATCGATATTAATAACATAAGAAGACAAACATTTCACTATTGTATGACCTACCTCCTCGAGCATGTCTCAATATCATCATATAATGTCTTTGAAAACTCTATATTAAACTAATGCATGAACTCATATTCTAACTAACATGACTAATGAGGTACATACTATTCCCCATAATGTTATTGGTCTACTATGAATTTTGACGTTAAAACTAAATTCTTTCCTATTAAAATGACTGCTTATATGATTCATTTGAGGCATCTGTGGTGGTGCCCGTCCACACCTTTCAATATCTTTATTTATTTATTTTATAATAATATGAAGGCTGAATAAAATTGCTACCTACTACATAAAGAAAGGTATATTCAATGATTGCGGGGCCCTCTGAGTCAAACAACGTTTTCTAGTTTGACTGGGCGCTGTTGCTACCATAGGCAATAACAGCGCCCTGTCAAATTAGTTACAAAATATTCAATAGCTTACCTGTATAGTTTTCTCGAAATTTATAATCGGAAAGTTCAGAGATCGATCGAGCCCAACACAGACTAGGTTTGGGTGGAGCTTAGATAGAGATGGGTGAGGAAAAGCTAAAAGTGGAAAGGTCCATTGATGTGTTATGGAGTGAATGGGTTCTGAGATGTCGCTCAAGTATCTAATGCTATAATCAAATACATTACATGTTAGATGATGCCACAATTATAATGACATCGACTTCATCATGAAAATCGAAAAATCCATCACAAAGTGTGCAAATTCACCTTTCCACTGTATCCATCCATCATATGATGTCATAATCAACTACATGACATAGAATAACATCACAATCAATGACACCATTCAGGGACAGATCTGGCTTTTGTAATGTTCGAGCCAATAGATTAGTCAAATACCATTTTTGTTAGCCAAATGGTAAATATTTTAGCCACATCTTTACTTCAATGTCACTTATGAAGATGCTTTTAGAGTCATCATCAGGTAATACTCTCAATTTTACAGTCCAGATACAATAGGGACTTAATATATAAGAAAGGTGTTGAAGATTTTGAAACTAATATGACTGGAAGCTGTTGCTGCCTTAGGAAGCAACAGCTTCCAGTCATATTAATTTCAAAATATTCAACAATGTAAACAAGAATTTTTGCCATGTAATTGTAACGCTGGAAGTAGTCAGAATTCAGCCAGTCGAGAAAATTAATTTAATTTTAACCCTTGGACCCTGAAATGAGTTTTTAAATTCAATTTTCTCATTAAAAATGTCCATTTGCAGACCAAGAGAAGACTTTAAAAAAAATTTCAAAATAGTCTTCTCTTGGTCTGCAAAAGGACATTTATCATTAGCCAATGAATTAGCCAATTCTGCTTTTCAAGAGCCAGATTTCAGTTTCACTAGCATTTGACTAATTGGATAGTGGGTAGATCTGTCCCTGTCATTATGATGTCATGAATGACGTAGATAAATGCGTCACGAGCGCATGGTTGAAGACAGACTATGCGTTGTTGTACGAATTGTAAGTCTACTATTTAATAAATATCCTGTTGAATATTTTGAAACTAATTTGACCATAGGCAGGAACAGCACCCTGTCAAATTAGTTACAAAATATTCACAACTTAACTGTAAAGTTTTCAGGAAATTGATAGTCAGGGCATTCGGGGGTCGATCAATCCCAACATGGTGAAGTGTGGGTGGAGGGACTGTGGAGCTTAGCTAGTAATGGGCGGGGCATAGCTAAAACTGGGAAGGTCCATTGTATGTCTTTGATGACTATACAATTTAATAAACATCCATTTCATGTTATGCCGCGCTGATTTCTAGCTATGCCGCGCTGATTTCTAGCTATGCCGCGCTGATTTCTAGCTATGCCGCGCTGATTTCTAGCTATGCCGCGCTGATTTCTAGCTATGTCCTGCCTACTTTTTACACGTGTTGGAATTGATTTATATACTTTGAACCCTGAATTTCCAGAGTCAATTTCAAGCTAATTATGCAGGGAAGTTGTAGAATATTTTGAAAGTAATTTAACTGGGAGATGTTACTGCCTATGGCAGCAACGGAGCCAAGTCAAATTAGTTTCAAAATATTCAACGGTATGTTTGTTAAATTATAAGTTCATCAAAGATATACAATTCCACGACTTTCTTGACAGACCATTTCCATTTTCATGACAGACCTTCATCATTTTGATTATGATGTCGGACATTGTCAGTTAATAAGTGTGGTTCTTGATTATGACGTCAGGTACTTGAGTGGCAGATTGGATCCCTTCATTGCTAGCCCATTGGGAGTTGTCTTGATAAGTAGAATTCTATCAAACAGGAGAGCATTATGGTTGCCTTGTAGTGACATTTCTGGTTGAATTGCAATGCATAACTTGATAAAAGTAAATTATGTATATAAAAGTATATAATCTTAAATTTATTACCCTTGCCAGTAAACTAGGAAAACTTAAAAAATTTGAGAGAGAAAGCCCCCGATGGTGGCAAGGGTATTCAATCTCTGATTGCGCATGTTTAAATTTATAACATGTATGTTATGTTATTCATATAAGTGCGAACATGATTTAGTCATGACATAGGCAGCTTTGGCAAAATTGTCAAAAATTTGACAAACAAAAACACTTATACTCTTACTGTGACAATAAAAATAACAATTTTGATCAGTCATGTTTCATTTCAGGTTTTATGGTCGCATTGCTCCCAATGATCACTGTCATGATGCTTCAAATCTACAGGCCATCAGAGAAAATGCAGAAGGACTTTCAGGTAAAATGGATTTTAAGTAGTAGCGATCTATAAAGCCCCCCCCCCCCTCCTAATGATGATGGTAAGTGACTGTGTTCTGCAGCTGAAGAAGTGAAAGCTTCTTTCGGCTGCAATCAGTTTTTCTTCAGCATTCTCCACTGTCTTGTACACTGCGAGTGTCCTGAGGGTGTGTCGGATACCTGTTGGCATCTAGGACTGCAAATTCTAGTCATTTCTAAGCAGGTGTATTTTCTAGCATTGGAAGAACATGTCCGACCATAGACCATCGATGTTTGCACTACTCTCACAGATAATGGACATAAGTGGCTTTGTGTTACACAGTGTGTAGTGCTGCATTTCATATTAGACTCTGGCCAGTAGAGTTTGGCCTAAATGAAAACCAGTGATGGGCTCACTAATCAAACTGGTTTAACCAACATACTGGTTTCATGGGCTAAAATAATTAAAAATATGAAAATTTGTTGTCTTCATTAGCTACAATGTATTTAGTGATTTGACAACTGACATAAATTACCATGAAGTTAGAACGGTCACTACGTACAATTGTTCAGTTCAGTGCTATCCATCTCAAAATAGTAGTTAAAATAAATAAAGTCTGGTTCGTGTGATGTGAAATTAACCACCTAACTAATAAAATGTAAATTTTTTACACTTATTAGGTCACTATTTTCGAAAGCATAATAAAATCCAACGCCTGAAAATAGGAAGCTTGATTTATTACAGTGAGTTTAGGCCCCTAGTTGAATAGTTACTTGAGTTACTAGAGTAGCGTCGCTACAGCTAGAGTTTGTACTACCCACAGTTATTGGTGTAAGTTAGGTTTAGTTGAGTAAGACAAGTGTTTGTATTCAAATTCTCGGTATTCAATAATACTATTCAATAGCATGTCATTCCTGTGTACTACGGGTGAATTTCATTCAGTGTGTGGCTAAAGGCTACTCATTCCCCGAAAATCCTTACAAAATGCTGTTTGTCTGAATATAATTTTTGAGACCATAATAAAAAGACTTATAAATTGACAATATAAATGCAATGATTCACTGGAATCTAACATAAATCTACTTAAATCAACATTCCATAGGCTGACAGATACATGAACACACCCCTTACAATAAAGCAATGTGATTCTAGCTCTATCAGCAAAACTAGTTATAGTGATGCATGCATCATAAAGGATATCTCCACCTTCCGCTGAATAACGCCTTTCGCTGAACACAGATCTTGAAGTTGGCTGACCTATGATTTGATACTAGTTACAAGTAGAATGCATCCATACACCAAGATCGGTTAATGTATACAAAAGACTCAAACTAAAGCCCAGACTGGAATTGTCTATCATGCTCAGTGAACCATGACAGGTAGGCCAGGTTGACCTACTTTTGATATGTGACAACGATAACCTACAAACTACAAGGCATCCATATACCATGTTTGGTTACTGTATACAAAAAAACTCTTGAAACTACAGCCCAGAAAAGAATAATCTATGATGTTCAGTGAACCATGAAAAGTAGGTCAAACTAACCTACTTTTGAAAGATGACACACATTTAGGCCATAATGCATCCGTATAGCAATTTTGGTTATTGTGTACAAAAAACTTGAAAGTACAGCCGGGACAAGAATAATCTATGATGTTCAGTGAACCGGGAAAATTGGTCATGGCGACCTACTTTTGGTACATGACACACCTTTAGGCCATGATGCATCTATATACCAAGTTTGGTTACTGTATGCAAAAACTCTTGAAACTACACCCTGTACATGAATAACCTATGATGTTCAGTGAACTGTGGAATGTAGGTCAAGCTGACATACTTTTGATACATGACACACCTTTAGGCAGGCCATGGTGCATCTAAATACCAAGTTTGGTGATTACATGAAACCCTCTTGAAAATACAGTCCATACAAAAAATTTGTGATGCTTGCACGGACCAAGCAATTACTCTATACTTTACGGTAGTATAACCCGCTTTGCAGGGTTATAATAAAAAACATCATGTGATAAAAAAAATATGATTTAAAAAATCTATTCCTAAAACCAATAGGACTGAATATCATGGCAAAAGAATTCATTAACAACCAATCACATTACGCCTGCTCTCAACCTTAGTTGAGAGGCCTCAAGTAAATTATATAGTTTGGTGGAATGTGTCCAATCATGCGAGGTTTATTTTACAGCCAGCCTGCCAACTTAAGAAGCGCTCTCCCTTGTTTTAATTTCTGTGGCGTTTAAGCAATTGTTTTTGGATCATTTTATGTTGGTTGTAATCTAATGGAAATGACAACGATGTTTGGGTTGTGAGTTCAGTATATAGCATGGTTGTTTTCGTAGTGTTATTTTTTATTGCGTAATGTTTGGAATCCTAATTAAATATAGTAAAAATTTGAATTACAAAGCAGAAATCTAGTTTTTCTAATTTCAATCTTACCTTGATTTTGCTCGGGTGGCTTACGTTGTGTAAGTTTCACTACTGTCAAATCATATTTGCGGAGTGTCATTCTCAACTATTTGGTATGATTTCACCAACCCCCTTGTTTTTCCACAGCTAATAGTTTTATATGCCTGTATTTTATTAGCACTACTGGCAAATATTTGCACACAGGATGATATTAATGTTATATACAACTAAGTTTAAGACAGTCACCAGCTTTTGCGCTATGAGGATTTTACAAACATTTTTTCAGGGTGTAGGGGTCCCGCTGGTTTCTTAAAGGTTTTTAAACACCGGATACAGTGATGATTTGTAATGTGGCTCGTAGATGTTTGCGTGACATGCATCATGTTTGTTCAAGGTACCTTATGCAGCAATTAGAGTTGTATAGCATTATGGAAACAAATCTAGCATCATATAGTTGCATCCTGACTTTTAAAGGGATTTTAGTCACAAATCCACAACTTCCAGAGGGACTGGAAGGCGATATTTCCTATTACACAGCGAGTTCCAATGTGGGTATAGCTGGAGAGGAGGGAACCCAAGATTCTGCGCTTCCTCCAATTCTCAGTGCCCCGATGGGGGTACAGTCATCATTCATTTATGGGGTTTCGGATAGGTATAGTGAGTGAACTCTGTTTTGGCTTCATTCATAAAGAGGTTTGCAGCCTTAAGCTGTTCTGCAGTTATTGGAAGTTGTCTTTCAAGGGGACCTTTTTCCCCATTTGATAAAGCCAACATCATCTGCATTCTCCATTTCAAAATCCGTGCATGGATATTGTTATGTCACAAAGAATGAGTCATATCTGCTCCTGCTATTGTGAAATGTGATAACTATCAAATTGCATCTCAGAAGTGTAATGCATGCTAAATATCTATAAGAAGTAAAATATGCATTGCAACAGCTTATAATAATTATCATAATAAGTCAAATTTCTTGCGGTAATTGTTTTCCAAGTGTTTTTTTGTTTATACGAGTTGTTGTTATCGTTGTTTGCATCGTCATTGTTGCTGTTGTCTTGACAAACAATGCCATTATTAATAATAAAGAAATATTAGTTACCTTTCCGGGATGTAGAAATTGTTTGAGTGTAGCTTTTGTGATCATCTGGGTCAGTTCTTCAGCACTAACTGACAGTCGCTGGCAACGTCACTCTGGTCAATTCTTGTGGAGTTACGTGACAGCATGGCCTGGTAGACTGCTGGTATACAGTGGCCCTCATCTCGGTTCGGTACATTGAGACCAACTTATTTAAACGGAAAGTTAAAGAGGCCATAGAAATCTCCAAACATCAGCCAACCATGAACCGAGACAAGGGCTACCGTATACCAGCAGTCTACCAGACCATGCTGTCATGTGACTCTACAAGAACTGACCAGGGTGACGTTGTCAGCGACCATCAGTTAGTGCTGAAGAAGTAACCGAGATGGTCACGAAAGCTACACTCAAACAATTTCTACATCCCGGAGAGGTAACAAATATTTTTTTATTATGAATCATTCTGGGATCGGGGCAGACATTTTCAGAAATAATGCTATTATTGTTTATGCATTCCTATTGCAGCTATCTCAGGTGAGAGGCTATGGGTTGAACTTAAACAAATCGTTGCTGGTAACTATGCTGACAGTATCATGGCAACAATGGCTGAGCTTGATGTTTCTCGTTACCTGGGTGAGACTGTGAGACATATAAAATTACTTAGTACAGACACAATCATACATGACTATAGAGACCACTATCATTTATTAACAATAATGATTCTTGCGGTGTTAAGATGTGTCCCTAAAAGGGATAACACCTTTATGACTCAGGCTGGCTGAAACAGATTCTGGAGTGGTATTGAGAAATGTCATTTGCAGACCAAGAGAACACTGAAAATTTACCAATGGAATGCCTGGCTCGATAAGCGAGCCAATCATTCTAGTCATAGATTTTCAAAAATAATCATCTCTTGGTCTAAAAATTGACAGTTTTTACGAGAAATTAATTTTCTTGAAAATATTGAGTGTTAAAGAGTTAACTATGCTGGAAAATATCTATTTGCAGACCAAGAGATTATTTTTGAAAATTTACCGTTTAAGTGACTTGCTCATTTATCGAGCCAGTCATTCCAGTCGTAAATTTTCAAAAAGTAGTCTGGGCCTGCAAATGGACACAAGCAACTGGATAGTCCTCAAGACCACTGCAGAGGCTAGTTTTTGAAGGCTTGACCATTATGTAGTTAAGCTGACACGAGAGAGGGTAAGGTTTAATTGTGTGTAATACAAATGTTTGTAGTATGATAATGGATTATGTGGACTGATTCTTCAGTTTATATTTTAGGATTTACGTGTGATCCTGATGTGTCAGAGTTCCGTTCTGTTTGGAATCGATGTAAGCACCTCGCTCCGCTACCGATGACAATGATGTCAGCTCTTCTAAAGTCTGAGGATGAGGTATATATCTTTATGCTTCCTGTGACCAATTCTTGTACTCTACCACTATCAGTATCCTGTGGTAGTCCTCTGCAATAGGCTGACATCAAGGGCGGATCCAGAGGGGGATCCAGTGTGTAAGGACACCCCTCCCCTTAAAATTCCAAGTGGCTACTTGCCCTTTATTTAAAATATGCAAGTAGAAACTTATTCTCTACACAAATTTAGTATTAAAAACATCTTAGCACTGATTTGGTAGTATCTTCCATCTCCTATGATCTAAAAGCAGAACTCAAGTCCTCGCAGAAGTGGAGTTCAACAGTGTTGCATCAACCTATTAACCTCATGTAGTCTAAGATGGTGTGATTCCAACGTGTCCCCAAACATTGAAGTACTCAGTGAAATTGGTTGTGTTTTACCTCTTGGCAGTTCCTCATCTGAAGGTTCACTTTCAGGAGATAGAAAGATAAAGACATCGAAGTCTATCAAATGATGCAAAACATTTAGCACCTCCTTGATCTGCTCTAACTTATGATACAAAACATTGAGCAACTTTTGATTTGTTATAATAACGGTCAATAAAATAAAACAATGCATTCATTTTCGAAGGAGTAAGCGTCTCTTATTTCTTGGAAAATGAATGTAAAGTGTGTTTTATTCACCCGTGTTAAAATTGTATTATGTGGTTGAGTAAACTTAATATCGATACTTGTAACTGTATATCGAATTAAATGAAAATGTCTGTTATTTGGAAGCAAAATAATGATGCCTTTTTACCATTCTGAACTCTTAGAGCACATCATTTAAAAAATATTTATGGGGTAGGACCACCAGACACACCCCTCCCCCCCCCCCCCCCCCCCCATGCGTCTTCTTTTAAATAGGTGCACAGTTATTGTCTCGCCTGCGAAGCAGAATCGCGACATAGGTATCAGTTTTGCGATGGCGGCAGCGTAAACTTTTAAGTTAAGTTTATATCTCAGCAATGCCTGATCCAATTGGAACAAAACTTGCGTACATATACATCAATAGGAAGCAGCATGCTGATGCAGACATCATGCGGTCAATGTTATGGGGGTCAAAGGTTACGGTATAATCTTTGTTAATATTTTGTTGTTTTTGCATTAAACAAAAGTTATTGCCTTATATCTCAGCAATGCCTGATCCAATTGGAGCCAAACTTGGGTACATGGTGATATACATCAAAAGGAAGCAGCATGCTGACGCAGACATCATGCGGTCAAGGTTATGGGGGTCAAAGGTCACGGTATAATCTTTGTTAATATTTTGTTGTTTTTGCATTAAACAAAAGTTATTGCCTTTTATCTCAGCAATGCCCGATCCAATTGGGACCAAACTTGGGTACATGGTGATATACATTGAATGGAAGCAGCCCACTGATAAAGCCATCATGATGTCTAGGTTATGGGGTCAAATGTCACAGTATAATCTTTGTTAATATTTTACGTTAAGTTTTTGTGTTAAACAAAAGTTTTGCCTTATATCTGAGGAATGCTGTATCCAATTGGAACCAAACTTGGGGACATGGTGATTTACATTTAACGGAAGCAGCATGCTAATCCAGACATCATGAGGTCAAGATTATGTGGGTCAAAGTTGACGGTATAATCTTTGTTAATATTTTACGTTACGTTTTTGCATTAAACAAAAGTTATTGTCTTATATCTCAGCAATGCCTGATCCAATTGGAACCAAACTTGGATAAATGGTGATATACATCGAAAGGAAGCAGCACGCTGATGCAGACATCATGCGTTCAAGGTTATAGGGTCAAAGGTCATGGTATAATCTTTGTTAATATTTTACGTTAAGTTTTTGCGTTAAACAAAGGTTATTGTTTTATATCTCAACAATGCCTGATCCAATTGGAACCAAACTTGGGTACATGGAGCTATACATCGAAAGGAAGCAGCACGCTGATGCAGGCATCATGAGGTCAAGTTTATGGTGTCAAAGTTCACGGTATAATCTGTTAATATTTTATGTTAAGTTTTTGCGTTAAACAAAAATTATTGCCTTATATCTCAACGATGCCTTATCCAATTGGAACCAAACTTGGGTACATGGTGATTTACATTTAACGGAAGCAGCATGCTGATGCAGACATCATGAGGTCACGGTTATGGGGGTCAAAGGTTACTGTATAATCTTTGTTAATATTTTATGTTAAGTTTTTGCGTTAAACAAGTTATTGCCTTATATCCAAGCAATGCCTGACCCAATTGGAACCAAACTTGGGCACATTGTGATATACATTGAATGGAAGCAGCCCATCGATAAAACGGTCATGACATCAAGGTTATGGGGTCAAAGGTCACAGTATAATCTTTGTTGCCTCACCTGCGAAGCAGAAAAAGCGAGACATAGGTATCACTTCAAACGGCGGCATCGACATTAAGGTTCTGCGTTTAGTAAAACTTTTTTGCCCTGTAGGTGGGGCTTAGAATACACCTTCCGTATCCTCTGCGTGTCGTAAGAGGCGACTAAAGGAAGTACGGGTGAGGTAACCCTGACAGAAATCTCGAGTGCTGAAGACGGAGGTTCCAGGCCGCACGGCGCACTCTAATAAACCATGGAGCCACGCACTTAACGCTTATGATCATGTCGATAGTCACTTACAGGACTGGCAGAATGATCAGCGACCGAAAAGAAGAAGTAGAACTTTTCAGCTTATATTTCATTATTGGTTAAGCCTATTGCAACTAAACTTGGTTACATGGTTACCTATAATGATAGGAAGCAGCATGATGATGTTGGGGTCACATGGTCAAAGGTCAAGGTCACTGTGACCTTGATACAGAACTCTGTTATTTCAATATTAAGTTTTTGCGTTTAGCAAAACTTCTCTGCTTATATATCAGAATTGGTTAAGCCTATTGCAACTAAACTTGGATAAGTATGGTTACCTGTAATCTTAGGAAGCAGCGTGATGATGTTTGGGTCACTAGGTCAAAGGTCACTGAACTTGATACAGAATTCTGTTATTTCAACATTAAGTTTTTGCATTTAGCAGCTCATTGACATTTATATTTCAGGATTGGTTAATCCTATTGGGACTAAGCTTGGATACCTGATTGCCTATAATGTTAGGAAACGGCATGATAACATTGAAGTCAGAAGGTCAAGGTAACTGTGACAAACAGGAGACAGACGAGACATTTAATTTGGTGGAATTCTTGTCTAGGTTAGGCACTCTGTAAATAGAGCCCCTGATGATGAGGTAAAAGGCCAATAGGTTTCACATTATGATTGATAAAAATGTGTCTATGGTTTGATATTTGTGGATTATACGGTGAATATTCGGGATATGGAATAAATATTTTAAAAGTTGGAAAAATGTGTTTTATGCAGTAAGTTTGCAAACGCATACTCAAATGGAGAAAATTCTTAGATCCATTAGATTAGTCTGCCACCCAATTAAAAATAAAATATGTGCTCACCACTCTTATTTACATATGACGGTTGGGAGAATCTAATCCCCACATTTCTTCACAAAATGTGTTGATAAAAATACAAAATGTCCAGTCATTTAGTCGATAACCGTCCAAATAAAATGACACTGGTTTTAATGTTTACTTAAAGCATGTGTGTATGCACTCTATGGCCTATAAACATTTGTAAAATGTGAGTGATTTCCAGGCAGACAGATGGACAGGTGGATGGACAGATACACATGATGGACAGGCAGGCAGTCAGACAGACTTATACCAGTATCGTCATACCTGTTAAGCATATATACGTTTATTCCATCATTAGGTAATGGCTTTAAACCAGCGCCTCAAAATGTCCAATGATGAAGTAAAACTGGCACTCTTTATCGTGGCACATCGCGCCGAGAATAGTGGAGCCGATACATTCAGTTACTGCCGTGACTTATTCATCGACTCTGTGGGCCAGGAGCCAAAGGTCAAGGACAAGATCTGTGAACTGCTTAAATACAAAGGGGATGAATCAGGATACAGTGAATTCTTTAGTTGGACTCCGCCGAAGTTTCCTATTACTGGACATGACCTAATTATGGCTAATGTTCCAAAGGGACCAGTGTTTGCTAAGACATTGAATGAATTGAGACAAAGATGGAAAGTGAGTGAGCTGACGATGTCCAAGTCTGACTTACTCGCGTTGTTACCAGAGATTATAAAGCAAGTATCCTAATACAGGTGTGCATGTACGTGTTCGAAAATGTGGTGTCCCCTGTCCTTTTCTTTAAGACCTATGACCTTTTTAAACCCTTTTAACTGTCAAGCTGGCCAAAAATGGCAGTGGTTGTGAGGAATGGCCATTGGTTATAAAACATACCACTGGAAGGACTGGCTTGGTAACCGAACCAGCCATTCCAGTGGTCAGTTTTAAAAACATGTGTGACATACCAGTCGCGAGTCGCAACTAAACAAATCTGATGCACTTCCTTGCCAGAAATGTAAAAAATTGGACCGATCGAGTTATACTAGCTGTAACTCACAACAACTAAACACATGCGAAGTTGCGAACGCTGTATAGTTGCAGCATAGATGGCTTTCTCAGACTGACTTATACTAACATAAACCAGTAGTCTTGTCGCTGCAACTTTTCCTATAGTTTTAGAGAGAATTATAAAATACTTTGCATTGGTCATGCATGACTTATTTTTGGGCCACACCCCCCCCCCCCCACACAAAAAAAAAATCAGTCATACATAACGTGACAAGGAACTTAGAATTGCGAAAATGATGTCAGCTTAATTATCTAAGAGCATAGCGATCATGATGTAATCATTTTCTGGTCAGAAGATCAAATTAATAGTGTCACCTAGTTAGCTCACCTGGCCTTTCAAGTGAGCTTATGCCATGGCGATTGTCCGTCGCCTGTCAGTCAACTTTTGCTTTAAAATGCTACTCATTAACCGATTGGCGTATTTCAACCTAATTTGGCTGGAAGGTCCCTATTGGGGTAGGCTTCAGAACTTCTATACAGAATTTTGATTGGTCACTTTTTAGCTCACCAGAATGGCCAAGCGAGTTTATGCCATGCCGACCGTCCGTCATCCGTCCATCCGGTGTCCATCAACTTTTGCTCAAAATCACTACTACTCATTAACCGCTTGGCGGATTTCAAATTTCAGTCAAACTTGGATGGAAGCACTCTAGCGTAGTATGCTTCAGAACTTGTGTACGGAATTTTGATTGGTCACTTTTTAGCTCACCTGGCCAAAATGGCCAAGTCAGCTTATGCCATGCCGACCATCCGTCCGTCCGGTGTCCGTCAACTTTTGCTCAAAAACACTACTACTCATTAACCGCTTGGCGGATTTCAAATTTCAATCAAACTTGGATGGAAAAACTCTAGAGTAGTATGCTTCAGAACTTGTGTACAGAATTTTGATTGGTCCATTTTTTCGGTGGCCATCTTGAAATTTCCGAAAAAATGCCGGAAAATTGTTTAAAACGCTACTTCTCATTAACTGCTTGAGCAATTTCAACCAGACTTGGCCGGAAGGATACACAGGCTGGTAGGTTTCAGAACTTTTATACAGAATTTTGATTGGTCAATTTTCCTGTGGCCGTCTTGGATTTTCTGAAAATATCTGGAAATCAGTTAAAAGGCTACTCATTAACTGATGGAACGAGTTCAAGCACTCGGCTGGAAGGACCCGAAAGTAGTATGCTTCAGAGCTTGTATACAGAATTTTGATTTCTCAATTTGTTCAGTGGCCATCTTGAATTTTTTGAAGTGGCTGAAAATTGTTTAGAACGCTACTCATTAAGTGCTTGGGCAATTTCAACCAGACTGGCTGGAATGAGCCTAAATGTCAATGGTCCAGGTTAGCGTCACAAGCCCATGGGCCTCTTGTTATTCTTAATTATGTTATCTACTAGCTGTGATCTATAATCCATGGTGAGGTGTGTATGCTAGGCTTGCACAATTATTCGATTATTTGATTAATCGCGATTATTCTTTAAAATATGATCGTAAACGAGTACTGTACCTTAAATTTGATCCAAATAATGCGGTGAAAGGGGTACCATTTGATAACAGGAAGGGTTATGATCAGTGCGATCTAACTTCCGTCTCAAACTCCCATTAGCCTATAAAATCTCATGAGAACATGTCATGCGCCTCCAATCGCAAGAGTTATTTTGTTGCCAACATAAGAAGCGATCTCCCCCATTTTAATTCTCAGGCCGTTAAGCAAATTTTCTCGGATGTTTGATTCCACTTTGGATCATTTTATGTTGGTCACATACATTGGGCTGTATGGGTCTTGCCAGATTGTATCGATATTGTGTTCAGAATAAATACTCTAATTGTTTATAATAGCATTTCTGAATGCCTATTACTGGCAATTAAACAAGAGGCGGTTTTAGTGGTCAGCGATACCAATTTTCATTCTTTTAGTGTTATATTAGCAATTCTCGCTGGAAGTAAAGTTTGTAGGGTCTTTTCAGAACTTATCAATACTAGCAGTTTAACTAGTCGAAATATTCCCGGTTACATAGTTATTTGTGTTGAATTAAACTTTGTTCAAGTTCCCCCACCATAACCCAAAATGATTGCGATTATGAAAACTGAATAATCGTGCAACCCTAGTGTATGCGTGAGTGCCCATGTGGATGTTTGCATGCTTGCAGGAGAAATGTACTTTTAGTTATACTATATATACACCTGTGTATATAATATATTGTTTGACTACTGTTGTTTATTACAATAAATCACATTCTGTATGTCAAATTTAACTTTACACCAGTCTTTAGCTTATTGCCTTACTGGGTAGTCCTGCAGACTTCAATTGAAGTGAAGATCTTATCTATTGTGTGACAGATAACGTTTCCAGACGGAATGAACAAGTGTTTCCAATACCATCAACGAGAATAAAATTAATTATAATTCCAACACGATAACAGCTGGTCCTGATCAGAAAGCTCTTTTTCGTGCAATTGAACTTCTACATAGATAATCCCAAACGAAACTATCATCGCACTATGGCGTCACTGACATAGCCACTGACTTAGCTAGCTAATCGCTTCAACACATACTTTTCTCAGATCTGAGTCTTGATGACACTGTTGGAGATCATGCAAATGTTAGGGCCATTGCCTCACCCAAACCGGCACCATCGTTAAAGTGTTTCTGCATGCATCACAGGAGGGAATCACAAAAGCCTTTCTAGCGTCACCTTAGAAGACATCCTCATTCAATCATTTGCCTACTGACATCCTCAAATGTCATGCAGAGACTTGAATGCCTGTCATGGGTGACATCTTTCCATGGTGTTAGAAGTCCCCAAAGGAAATGAACAAGAGGCCCAAGGGTCCTGTATTGCTCAACTGTAAAAAAAGGTTTAGCTTAGCGTTATTAAAATTGGCCCAGTGGTTACCAAGAGTACCAATGAGCCTGTATCGCTTACCTGGAACATTGGCATTTCAACTAATCTTAAGTTATACATCCATCGGTGTCACTTCCAATGACTTTCAGTCAAATGGTTTAGTTTTCGAGATATTGACAACAATTTCTGGACTGTTTTTTTGCATTAGTGATTTGGAACAATGTTTAAGCGAAAATAGATGGTATCAGTGCTAACAACAGCTGGTTTATTAACTGGCTCACTGCTGCAAGCCAGTGCAGCCAATAATTTAAATTTTCAAACGCTCTTGACTTGTTTAATATTTTGAAAACAATTTGACTGAAAGTTGTTGGTGGCTTAGAACTTTCAGTCCAATTGTTTTCAAAATATTTGTCAGGTTCAGAGATATAACCTTTGGAATATGTCGTCTGCGAAAACTCATCAGTCAGACGGTTACTAGAGGTTTAAATACAATTGAAGAAAATGGTCTCTAAAGGCAGGTAGGTGGTCTTTATAGAAGGTTATTCCCCACCACCACACAATCCATTTAACACATGCGCATCTGGCTGAATCACCAAGTTAGCAGCAAGGGTAGGGTGAGCTGGAGTTGATTTAGAAAATAATTTGACTGAAAGTCATTGCTGCCTTAGGCAGCAGCAACTTTCATTGCTGCCTAAGGCAGCAACAACTTTCAATCGAATACATTTCAAAATATTCTTAGCATAGATGTCAGAGCACATAATACATATCTTAAATATTTAGGCAGTGATGGAAAGGTTAATCTGTTAATTGGAGTTTAATCTTTGTAAATAAAATCTGACATGGTGATAAATCAGCGGCCGGTGGGAACAAACCTGTATTTCCCCTATGAAAGTGAGACTGCAATATATGTAAGGGGTGATAACTCTGGCATTTAACATCCTATCAGTTTCATTTTCACAACACAGATATTAGATTCCGACATTAACATTGTGACCAAGTTTGGTGTCAATCCGTCAAGAAATAAAATGAATCGCCATTGTTGGTGATGGACAGACAGATGGATGGATGGACATACAGAAGACGGATGGGGTTATCGCTATACGACAGCTGATTGACAACTAAGCGGAGTTAAGAAAACCAATTTCGGCTTCAAAATCCATCAAATAAAAAAATTGAATATGGCAGCCAAACACGCTAAAATTTGATCGGTCCACGGCGGCCATGTTTTTTACCTATCAACCTCCCATGAACAAACTTTAATGGCCCTTAGTCCATAATCATATCCCCCAAAATTTTTCCCATCCGTTCAGCGGTTCTGCAGAATGTCGTTTTCATGAAAACTAGGTCATCCAAGATGGCCGCCAAACCATTTGGCAAATCAAGTTCCTTCGAACAAACTTGGTTCAGCTCTTGCCCTATATGATATTTCGTGAGTTTTGAATCAATCCACCAATCAATCGGCTTTGTTTGAACAAACTTGGATCCCTATGCCTTAACGATACTTCCTGCCAAATATAATTGAAATCGGCCCAGAGGTTATTGAGAAGTCGTTTAAAGGAAAAAGTTGACGGACGGACAGATGACGGACGGTCGCCATGGCATAAGCTCACTTGGCCATTCTGGCCAGGTGAGCTAATAAATAATCTGATTTTCTCAGAAATTTGCAAAATCCGCCAAAAACGCTAAATTTAGATTGATTCATGGTGGACATGGTTTTTTGAGGTATTAACTTTCCATGGACAAACTTGAATTGGGTTTAGGCCCTAATCATATCTCCCAAGTTTCGCCCCGATCAATTTAGCGGTTCTGGAAGGCCTTTTCGTGATAACTAGGTCATCCAAGATGGCCGCCGAACCATTTAGTCCATCAAGTTCTCGTGAACAAACTTGGCTTATCTCTTGCCCCAGATGCTTTATGAGGTTTGAATCGATTCCCCAAGCAGTTTCAGAGATATAGGCCAAAATCCAAGATGGCCACTGGCCAAATTTGGCGATCGGCTCCCTTTGAAAAAATGTGGATCCCTAAA
This sequence comes from Chaetoderma sp. LZ-2023a, assembly GCA_034401795.1. NCBI lineage: Eukaryota > Metazoa > Mollusca > Caudofoveata > Chaetodermatida > Chaetodermatidae > Chaetoderma > Chaetoderma sp. LZ-2023a. The sequence continues at coordinate 130,737,363 of CM067373.1, read as the reverse complement.
CCCTACGGATTGTTCCTCCTAAATATAATTGAAATCAGCGCAGTGGTTCTCGAGAAAACATTTTAATTTTCTCATTGCTTTAGTATGGGCCCTCATTCCCTAATTATATCTCGCAAATTTTGGCCCGATCCATTCAGCAGTTCTGGAGAAGCCATTTTCGCAAAATCTAGGTCATCCAAGATGGCCGCCAAAGCATTTGGCCAATCAAGTTCCCTATCAAAAACTCAAAGGAATCACAACTGACTATTTTGTATGACCTGAAGGGTGATTGTAATATCCGGATATATTCATATATATATATATATATATATATATATATATATATATACACACACAGCGATGAAGCTTATTATGAAACATGGCACTTAATCAAACTTATTTTGTTTCCGCCTAAGGCATCACCAGCTTCCAGTCAAATTAGTTTCAAGGTATTCAACAGCTTAGCTGTATAGGTTATTTGAAATGGTGATACTGAGATCTCGGTGGTTGGAGGGTTAAGCCTTCATTGGTCAAGCTGACCAAAAACTGCTTCTACAGTGGTCTTGGGAAATATCTATTAGCAGACTGACAGAGGACTATTTTATAAAATTTACCACTGGAATGACTGGCTCGATAACAGAGCCAGTCATTCCAGGTATAAAGTTTTCAAAATTAGTCTTCTCAATATGCAAATAGACATTTTCTGAGAAAATTGAAATGTTCTTGAGCAAAATCTCTTGATTTGCTAAATATTTTGAAAACAATTTAACTGAAAGTTAGAGCCGCCAACAAATTTCAGTCAAATTGTTTTCAAATTATTTATACCAGAGATTTAAACCTTGGAATATGTTGTGGGAAGATGTGAGGGGGTGAAGGAAGGATGGCTATCCGAAATCGTTTATGCCAAAGGGTGTCATGGCGCGTATTTGTTGGATCCAGAAGCTTTCCTTGCGTCTCCTGATGGGATTGTTGCTATCCGCATCTGGGTCTCCTCTCAAGACTTGGATGATGCGGAAGGAAACGTGTATGGATATGATTGGGATACCTTCACCCTTGTAATATCTGTCTGCAAAAAAACCCTCAGCATCCAGATGGTTAACGGGTTAAGTAACATACTCGCCAGAAAGAAGCACATGTTTTTAACCTATTTGCATGAGTTTATTTCGATGGAATGGTGAATACAATGGAATAATTAATAACAATTCACAGAAATACAGGAATGGATGACAATGGTAAAAGTGGGAATAATCAGCGTGAAAATACAACTGGATAATAAAGAACAGATGGCAAAATGGCAATTGATAACAATAGAAAATATTACAAACTTGAAAATAGTTAAATATTTTTTTCAATGAGGTAATTTAATGAGTAATTAGGTATACAATGATGTTGTGATATACAATTAACTTGATGTTTTGACAGCAGAGTGGTAAGGGTTAAAGTTGTCGTCTGGAGAAACAGAAAGGGAGACATCGGTATGACGTTTCTAATGATTTTTGGTGGTGTTGAAATTTGCTGCGTTTAACAAATCATCTTGGCTTCTATTTCATGATAGCTTAACCATATTGAGACTAAACCTGGTTAAATCATTTATACATCAACCTCAAATATATTAATTAACTTAGAGTTCATAGATCAACTTTGAGCTTATACTTAGAGAAAGCTAGAGTTCAAAGAACAGCCTACAGTTCATAAATCAAATTTAAGTTTATACATAAACGTCGAGTTTATAGATCAACCTAGCTTTTAACTTCTTAACACTCATATCAGCCAAAAAAGACTTCTGCAGTGGTCTTGAGAAATGTCCATCTGCAGACCAAGAGAAGACTATTTTGAAAATTTATCGAGCCAATCACTCCAGTGGAAAATTTTCAAAAATAGTCTTCTTAATCTGCAAATGGACATTTTCTATAAGAAATTTTCATGACCAAATTTGAGGGTTAAATAGGCCTAGAGTACATAGATTAACCTCAGGTTTATAGCTCATAGATTAACCGTAGGTTTATAGCTTATAGATTAACCTTATGTTTATAGCTCATAGATTAACTTCAGGTTTATAGCTCATAGATTAACCTCAGGTTTATAGCTCATAGATTAACCTCAGGTTTATAGCTCATAGATTAACCTCAGGTTTATAGCTCATAGATTAACCTCAGGTTTATAGCTCATAGATTAACCTCGGGTTTATAGCTCATAGATTAACCTCAGGTTTATAGCTCATAGATTAACCTCGGGTTTATAGCTCATAGATTAACCTCGGGTTTATAGCTCATAGATTAACCTCGGGTTTATAGCTCATAGATTAACCTCGGGTTTATAGCTCATAGATTAACCTCGGGTTTATAGCTCATAGATTAACCTCGGGTTTATAGCTCATAGATTAACCTCGGGTTTATAGCTCATAGATTAACCTAGGGTTTATAGCTCATAGATTAACCTCGGGTTTATAGCTCATAGATTAACCTTAGGTTTATAGCTCATAGATTAACATTAGGTTTATAGCT
>CM067373.1:130683380-130734380 GCA_034401795.1 Chaetoderma sp. LZ-2023a | reverse complement strand
ATTACAAAATCTCAGGAAGTTTTTAGGCTAGTATGAAAACATAAGTACCTAAAGATGGACTGGGTGTATGTACAAACTATTTAAACTCTCATATTAATAGATCAAACTTGAATAACATTATCTGCCGTAGGCCCAGTGAGAGTGTTGATTCAATAGTGGCAATTAAATTGAATTGCCTATACTATCGCGTCATTCATTTATCTCAAGATCAAAACTTCATGTCAAAATTGGCACCACCAGAGAAATCAGACAAAGGACTGTTAGTATATATTCCTCAACATTTCCGCAAATATAGTTTATAGATTCCTAAAACCGCTGAAGAAAATCCCCTTATAAAAACGCAATTCGCAATTTTATTGCGATAGCGTTGGATGACAGCGAGAAAAACGTTCAACCTATGACGTCATACGCCTCATCCGGGAATAGAAATTTAACCCATGTACCACATATTTAAATAACGAAGATATATATTTCTAATTTGAGCACAGATCTTACAATTATATTTTTGAAAACGTTACGGTCTGTAGATTCATGTTATACACAGTAGTATAGAGGGTCTGGTGATTCCCTTTAACTGTCATTTATACTATGTAATGTACAGGAGATTAACTTTTTAACACTCAGGTTAATCAAAAACAGCTTCTGGAGTAACGTTGAGAAAATTCCATTTGCAGACCAAGAGAAGACTATTTTTGAAAATTTACTACTGGAATGACTGGCTCGATAACCGAGCCAGTCATTCCAGTAGTAAATTTTCAAAAATAGTCTTCTCGTTCTGCAAATGTACATTTCTATGAGGAATAGAATTTTTTTTAACAAAAACGAGAGATAAAGGGTTAATCCAGTTAAACTGATATAATACAGAATAGACAGTAATGTGATGGAAAGTGTATTTTAACCCTTTAACCCATGAAATTATTCAAAAAAAAAATTTTCTCTTAGAGAATGTCCATTTGCAGACCAAGAGAAGACTATTTTTGAAAATTTACCACTGGAATGACTGGCTCGGTTATCGAGCCAGTCATTCCAGTGGTAAATTTTCAAAAACAGTCTTCTCTTGGTCTGCAAATGGACATTTCCCCAAGACCACTGCAGAAGCCGTTTTGGTTGATATGATATTTATAATTGACTCTACAGAACCAGACATCTCAGTGAATTGCTCTCAAAAATTTATTACTGCTGCTTAGATTTTTGTCATTTTATGTGACAAAGGGTTACCTCCTCTATTATACATGGACATGCCTATGGTGATGGGGGAAGTCCTCATTAACAATGTAATGTCTGCGTTGAATTAGTGCTGCAGGGAACCTTAAGCTGAGTAGATTTTGACTCGAAGTCGGAATGGCTTGATGGCTGTTAGCATCCTTGTTTTACACTCTCTGGCCTGGGTACCAGTCATACTTTCAGTATCTCTTGGGACGGTATCGGGGTACCTATTGTGGGTACAGATTGTGTGCAAATGATGCCATACATGTGGGTACCTTTGCATTGACATTACTGTTTGGTGATACCATAAGTTTGCAGAACACAACGTGCTGTGGCCGCTTTTCTAATGTCGGTCCCCGTTTGGGACAGGAAGGGTACCTATGCTGTGTTGTAGTTACCTATCGATGTCAGTATCAGAGTTCAGTCGGTATCCACACACCTTGTTGGAGTCTGTGGGTACCATTTCAGTTTCTGGGGGCACACAACCTTTGATTGAGCCGTATCTACCGGCGTCATCGCTCCATTGGCTGTACTGGGGCCAGATGGATATGGTGACACCAGATTGAAAAAACATGGTGGCGTTTGTGGATGACGGTACTGAGGTTATCCATGTCCATCAACTGTATCCTTTAAAGGACAATTCCGGGATGGGTAAAAGTGTACTTTATTTGAAAGACTATTATATGACAAACAAATTGGATCCTAAATAAGAACAATAGACAAATAATACGAGTAATTATATCATTGTAAACATGGGATTATTTTTATCTCCCGGGCGGCGCCATTTTCTTGCAACTAGAGCGAGATTTCACGAGATCCTGACGTCATCCCCGCACCAACGCTATCTTTGCCGAGCACGAAGGCTGTACAGTAAATATGTATATGCATGGAGGCCTAACATGTGCTAATTTGTAATCGTTCGGACATTGTCCAGTTAAGTAATTCTAGTATCCGAAGTCTGTGAGGAATCGTTAACCCCTAGACCACTGAAGCACAGATTCTATTTTCTCTATCCTATCAGAATGTGTTCATTTTGATAGCAATGCTGCTGTAAGTCATTGCTGTGTACGACAGCAACACGTTTCAGCAATATTTTTTTTTCTCAAAATGTACCCCGTTCCTATCTCTGTAAGTAAGCTATTATGCATTATTTTTACACCATGCAATATGGGTTAAATGAAGTGGCACACTTGAGACGTGCGTATTGTCAAATTATTCCGCCAACTGAAGATACTGTTATAGCGTGTGTCGCAGTCAGTGTAAATATATATTCCAAGAAAGCATATGATATGATAATATTGCCGGAACCACTGAACCGATTGTAATAATTCTGATACCTTCCTGTAGCTGCAAATTCGAAGATTTATCCAATGCTAGGGATGTTAGAATCGGCCTAGTGGGTCAAAAGATACACTCTGCAGAAAAAACTACGCCAGCAAAATTTCAAACAAAAATTTCAGGATCCACTCTATCCATCATCACATATCAGAATGAGTATTACAGCTACAATGACAGAATTTATCACATAACGGGAAAAATTCCATCAAAATATCTTGATTATTGAGATTACTACAGCCTGCCGGGCAATATGAAAATTCCCAGATTTTATGTCAAAATATTAATTCATTTGGTGATATCTCTAGCAATATTTACGTGAGCAAAATTATAATTGGTCAGGCAAATAGTCATTTCATTCAGCTTTAAGCACACTTCAATTTAATAACAATAAGCAAAGATAGAGTCTGTGAGACAAAAACCATCTCATGCTGAATTTTACCGAAAAAAGGATAACATATTCTCAGATTGTATCTTAGATGACTAATTTTTTATATATTCCAGTGTTTTTAACCTCTTGTCCGATATTCACATCCATTATATCATATTAATCCCGAGGTTGGCACCTATTTAGAGGTCCTAGAATCATTGGAATCGCTTCAGCGGTTCGTTCGCTATTATCATTTACGTATACTTCCTTAAAATATATACCTGCATCTATTGGCCTCGCTCCTCCAGTCATAGCAATAGCGGTGGTGCGGGCTGACGTCGCTAGACGCGATAAAATGGCAGCGCCCAGATGTGCGAAAAATTGTCAATTTTACCAACTTTGTCGAACGACAGTTGGTTACGCTATTTCTATCTGGTTATTATTCTGGCGCAATTTCATTAAACATATAATAATCTTTCAAATAAGGCACACTTTTTATCATCCCGGAATTGTCCTTTAAGCTTTTATCTCTCAAATTTTCTCATAGAAAATGTCGATTTACGGACCATGAGAATACTATTTTCAAAAATTTACCACTGGAATGACTGGCTCGGTTATCGAGTCAGTCTTTCCAGTGGTAAATTAAAAAAAATAGTATTCTCTTGGTCTGCAAATGGACATTTCTCAAAACCACTTCAGAAAGCATTTTTGGCAGATATGAGTGTTAAAGTGTTAAGCAGCCTATATGACTATCACAATAATAAAACCAGAAAACAATGATCTTTATTCTTATCTTGGATTTGAAACTCATACCTTTGCATTGTGAGATATATTTGTTTGTTTATCAGCAATAAAATATTCTCCGGCAGTATTTGAACAGATATGCATCAGCCCTCCAGATAGAATATTTACCCTTCCTTCAATGATCAATTGTATTGATAAATGTATATACCTGTATGTACAGTTATCCGCAGTGATAAGTTAGAAAGTGATAAAGATCATGAATTCATTCCAAAAATAGAACAAAAAGAAAAGAAAATCAAATAAGTTTTGAATATTCTGGTGAAATATTCTTGTTAACCCTCTAATTATCTTTCCAGTCTAAATCGGGAACTGCAATGGGTTTAAAGGAGAACGCCAGACCCTCTATGCAACTTTGTATAAGATGAATCTACAAACCGTAACGTTTTCAAAAATAATTGTAAGCTCTGCTGAAATTAGAAATATATATCTTCGTTATTTAAATATATGAATGATACATGAGTTAAATTTCTATTCCCGGATGAGGTGTATGATGTCATAGGTTGAATGTGTTTCTCACTGTCACCTAACTCTATCACAATAAAACTGCAAATTGCGTTTTATAAAGGGGTTCTCTTCATCAGTGTTAGGACTATATAAACTACGTTTGCGGAAATGCTGAAGAATATATAATAACAGTCCTCTGTCTGATTTCTCTGATGGTGCCGATCTTTACATCAAGTTTTGATCTTGAGATAAATGAATGACGCGATAGTATAGGTATATCAGTACAATTGCCACTTTTGAATAAACACTCACTGGCGCTACGGCAGATAAGGTTATTAAAGTTTCATCTATTAATATGAGAGTTTAAAAGGGTCTTACATGCATCCCAATACATCTTTGGGTACGTATGTTTTCATACTAGCCTCAAAACATCCTGAGATATTATAATATTGTGTAATTGGCAGGCATCTTCATAGAAAATGGCCATCTTAAGGTTCGGCAACTAATGTATGAAAAAAACAAATATATTCCATATATTTGTGATGGTGTGATAAGCATTTTAATCTGTTCAATCTGTACATATATAAATGATGTCGATAGCATTATCACCGATAGAGATATCACCATCTAAATGCATGCACTCCTGTCTTCAGAGTGCCGTTATCATGGCTCTTGTCGGATGTGATTCAAACTATGACGTCATAGGTTTAATTAACTCGCAGAAAATTGCCTGTATTCACCAGAGTTAGCTCCCTCGAAAGATTAATATTCATTAAAATTGTCTTTTTGTACTTGTAATGATCAATGCAGCTGTGAAGACTTTCAAAATTTTTAGTGATGTCTTTGCCGTGAATTCCAAATGCATACCTAATAGAAGTCCCCCCCCCCACACCACCCTTTCTCAGAGAACTATTAATGACAAACTGTTCACATTTATCATTTATCATTCCTCAAACATGCCTGCGAGCGTATGTTGAGTTTCACTAAAACTTGTTACCATTAGTAGTTAATTATTTGTTTTAATCCTCTAATGGATGAATCCAGTGTTAGCTATGCACCGCCCATCTCTAGCTAAGGTCCACCTCCGCTTGGCCCGTGTTGGGATCAATCAATCTGCACTCTCTGAATCTCAATTTTGACATAGACAGCAACAGCGCCTAGTCAAATTAGTTGCAAAATATTCAACAGAATGTTTATTAAATAGTAAATACATACAATGTGTATACATACAATGTGTACATCACTTAGTCTGTCATCAATTAAGCATTCATGATGAAGTGAGTTACGTCATTCATAACATAATTGATTAGTATAATATAATAGGGATTTAATTGCCATTTAATACCAAATGTAGTTGATTATGATGTCATATGATTGATGGATAAACTGGAATCCTCAGTTGTCTTTCCGGTTGATCAAGGAAATCAAAACTTTTTCTCGAATGTTGATTTACAGGCCAAGAGAAAATTATTTTTGTAAATTTTACCAACATTCAAGCGATAGACAGACTATAATAAAAAATATTCTTTTGTTGGCCTTTACTATATAAATTACTATATAAAAGCAGTTTTTTGGCTACCTTGAGTAGTAAACATAGTTCAGCTTGTTTTGAAAGAGCGTTAATGTTTTCTTACCCATGTTTTTCAGTACTTACTATTACTATCATAGGTCTAAATTACAGACACCAGTTTCTGTCTATTGTCACAATATTTGTCTCTTTTAATTGACAACTTTATGCAAATAGATCCCTTCCTATTTCTGGTAAGTGATGTTTCTGTTTAACCATTAAGCCCCCACAGACCAGAAACTAGAAATTTTTTACGATGTAAGGAATATTCGAAACTAATTTAACTGGGAACTGTTGATGTTTATTGCAGCAACAGATTCCAGTCAAATTAGTTTCAAAATATTCAACAGATTTCCTGCATAGTTGTATTGAAATTTAGACAATATGGTTTCAAGTGTTAAAATGTAGTTGTCAATCTTTAGTGTTAAAATAGCAGTAATAGCTGTAGGAAAATGTGTTATAAATTCTGTCATATAGATTGGTTAAACTGTCTGCCTACTGAATTTCTGCAGACAACATTTTTAATGGGATTTGGCTCTGAAACTGTTGAATATTTTGAAAACGATTTGACTGAAAGTTGTTGGTGGCTAAGCTAAGGAAAATAATTTACCCAAGCCATTCAAAAACCGCTTCTGCGGTGGTTTTGAGAAATTTTCATTTGCAGATCAAGAGATGTATTTCTTAAAATTTACGACTGGAATGACTGGCGTGATTATTAAGCAAGTCATTTCAGTGATAAGTTTTCAAAAATAATTTTCTCTTGGTCTCCATTCATATATGAACTCTTGTGTTTAATAACTCTGCACAGACAATGTGTCCATTATTTATAATCATACTGAAAACCCAGCTGTTACTGATTCCTGTGTTGTCAGAGGTTTTAGAGTTTTAGAGCTATTTTAATATACTCATTACTCTATTCCAATATCTATGATAACTAGCTGAGTTTCATCCTGTCTTATTGCGTTTATGTAGTCCATGGTATACCTGGGAATTATTGGAGATGTTATTGTAAATAAAATTTGTTATTTTCGTTGTCAATTTTATCCATGACTGCCTGTTTTCTGCTGTCCATGTACACGCCTGCTCCTCTTCAGATGACTTCTTCTTTTCATTCGCTGATCATACCGCCAGTCCTGTAAGTGACTATCGACATGATCATATGCGTTAAGTGCGTGGATCCATGGTTTATTAGAGTGCGCCGTGCGGCCTGGAACCTCCGTCTTCAGCACTCCAGGTTTCTGTCAGGGTTACCTCACCCTTACCTCCTTTAGTCGCCTCTTACGACACGCAGAGGATACGGAAGGTGTATTCTAAGCCCCACCTACAGGGCAAGTCTTCAGATGACGACGTGTAGGACATGATGTCATAACGAATTCCATCATAGCGTCACGCGTAGATTCTTGTGTAATTTTATTACGTCATAGCATTACATGTAGAGTTTCGTGGGACTTTATTACATCAAACGTCATGCCGTCACACATCAGTCATCCTTATACATCATACCATCACCTGACATATAACCTTATTGTGTCATACTGTCACGCCACCTATAGCCATATCATACTTCAAGGCCATCTTTACCTAGCGAGTCATTCCTGTGTTGTTGACATAGCATTACAAGGTCAGTCCGCTATTCATGTATATTAAGCCCTAGACCATATTGAACCATATATAACCACCAAGTAAGGACCAACTTTGTAATAATAAGTAAGAAAAAATGTGGCTTAAGTGCAAAAACCAGCAAAATCTGTATACACCTACGCTAGATGAGCATTTAGCCACCTCTTTGTGAATACAATGTAGTCGGGTCTTCTAGATAGGTGCAAGCAGTTAGACGGGTATGTAACTTTATCACTCTTCGGCCCCTGGAATTAAGTGAGAAAACCTCATTTTGAAATAGTGTAGAAATTGATAGAAAATATAAATTGTGTATTAATGCATTTAATTTGACTGTTAACCCTTAAATGATAACACTTTCCAGAAAATTAAAATTTGCTTAGTGAATATACATTTGCAAGTCACAAGTATTTTTGAAAGGATATCAATGGAATGACTGGCTCGTTTATCGAATGAGACAGTCATTCCATTGGTAAATTTGCAAAAATACTCTTCTCTTGGCTTGCAGATGAACTTTTCACAAGACCATTCCAAAGCCTGGCTTTAGACGACTTTATTATTAAAGGGTTAATTGACATCAATTTTGGTATGTGAGTACCTCATGCTAACATCTAACTTGAGATTGCATTTCAACCAAATTATCTCCCCATAAAACTAAAATTCATCAATAACATGGTTTGTACTTGATGACCTCGGAGTGCCTGTGTGAATTCGCACGTGTTGCGGAACAAGTGATTGGCATTTGCCTTATATAAGTTGAATAATGAAAAATGTAGACTTCAGCAAACAACTTTCTGTTTAACCCTTTAATGACCATGCCAGCCCAAACCGGCCTCTATTATCGTCTTGTGGAATGTCCATTTACAGGCTAAGAGAATAAAATTTTTGACAATATACCACTGGAATAACTGGCTCGATAACCGAGCCAGTCATTCCATTGATAAATTTTCAAAAATTTTATTCTCTTAGCCTGTAAATGGACATTGAATAGGCAGATTGTTAAATTTTCTTGACCAAATGTTACCATTAAAGGTTTAACCCAGTAATGGTCAAGAATTGTCCAGAAAATAAAATTGTGTACGTAGTTTATTTGCAGATCAAGAGAAAACTATTTCTGAAAAGTAAACACTGAAATGACTGCATGGTTACCGAGCTAGTCATGTGAGCTGTAAAATTTAAAAAAAAATTGGTTTTCTAAGAACACAAAGTGCCAGTTTTGGCCAGCTTGGCCATTAAAGTGCTGTGGTAGAATTGTGTCAAACAGGCATAGTTTTTAGGCTTGCATAATATCTAACATTGACATTTAATTGATCGGTTAATTGAAAAATCTAGTTATTGAATATTAAACATGTACAGAGCAAGAATTAATCATTAACTATTTAACACCCAAGCTGTCTAAAAACAGCTTCTGCAGTGGTCTTGAGAAATTCTCATTTGCAGATCAAGAGATGTACTTTTGAAAAATTACTACTGGAATGACGGAGTCGAAAATTAAGCCAGTTATTCCAGTGATAGGTTTTATAAAACAATCTCCTCTTGGTCTGCAAATGGACATTTTCGATGAGGAAATTGAAATTTTCCTGAAGAAATTTGAGTGTTAAAGGGTTATACCTTTGGGTATTATCTGCTAATTGCTTTCACACAAAGAAATCATGTGTGCTTCATTTCTCATTTATGGAATCTAAGCCACCACTGTATTGCTCCTGTTTGTTAACACTTAATGGTCACAATTTGTCAGGAACACGAAAATGTTTGATTACTGAATGTCCATTTGCATGCTAAGTGAAGATTATTTTTCAAAATTTACCACTGGAATGACTAGCTCATTTATCGAATAAGTCATTCCAGTGATAAAATTAAAAAAAAGTCTTAGACTATAAATGAAGATTACTCAACACAACTGCAACATATGTTTATGGTCAGGCGGAGTATTCTATTATTAGAATGTTGGCAGAATATATATTCAATTGTTATTTTATGTAAGGTCTCCCTTGATGAATATTAGCCTGCCTTATAGACAGAGTCTATCACAGTTCACACCCTGTGCTTTAATGATTATGTACATATCTGCTTACAAATGAATAGAGTGGGAATGGAGAAATTTGAATTAAGTCAAAAGCAAGCAAGAGGCGCTTGCATGTTAAAATAGGATTAATTTCTTTAGCTTAACTCCGCTAGATGGCTGTATTGTTCAGTAAATATCGCAGTCAAACTCTGTGTGAATTATTGGTTACTGATTGGGCCAATGGTTGATTAATCCCCACCCCTCAGCTCCCCCCCAAAAAAAGTGGATTATGTTTGCAGCTAGTGATAATATATCTGGCCAATAATATATTAACCCTCAGACCTCCCTGGGCCGATATCTCTATTTCAAGACACCCATCCAAGAAAACTGGTGCATAGTTTGGAAATAATTTGACAAGAATTGAAAAGCAGAAACGGTTACGGAGATTTTCTTCTCAGGAATTAAGTCATGTCTTTGTTATGGCGCTGATCCTTTGCCCTGGTTGCGCACGTCTTTGATATAATAATATGGTACCCCTTATTAGTAATCCTGCCTGATTAGGAATGGTTTTGGAAGCAGTATTTCTCTCATGATATAACAGTTTATCTGGATTTATTCTCCGTTTAACCCTTTAACACCTCATACCAGGCAAAAAATGGCTTCCGCAGCGGCCTTGAGAAATGTCCATTCGCAAACAAAGAGAAGTTTATTTTTGAAAATTTACCACTGGAATGACTGGCTCGGTTACCAAGCCAGTCACTCCAGTGGTAAATCTTCAAAAATAGTCTTCTCTTGGTCTGCAAATAGACATTTTCTTTGAGAAAATTAAAATTTTCGAGTGTTAAAGTGTTAACCACCGTTCGTATTTGTTAAACAAAATTTAAATTTTCTCATTGAAAGTGTCTATTTGCAGACCAAGAGATAATTATTTTTGCAAATTTACCACCAGTTAGAATGACTAGCTCGGTTACTGAGCCGGTTATTCCAGTGGTAAGTTTTCAAAAATTGTCTCCTTGTTCTGCAAATGAACATTTCTCATAGCCATACATTTTCCCCTATCTTGAGTGTGAAAGGGTTAAGGATCTGGAGATATTCATATCTAGTATTGTTATTTACTAAGGAGCCTGTGAGCAATGAAGTGTTAACATCTATGATATAAATACATGCCTTGATGTAATACGATCCTGTGGGATCATATCCTTGTTCACGAAATACAATAATACTGAACATAATCTTTTATTCATAGCGTAGACAGACATGAATTTTGAATAAGCATCACCTGATATATATTATTGTTCTAGTCCTGCTAATGGTGTAAAAATGTCACCCAATTTATGCCAATCTCGCCTTCAATAATTTGCTTCTAGAATTGCTCTCGCTATTGCTTAATTGTATTGTTGAGTTGTTCTAGCCTGTGTGCGTATATATGTATACATTTGAAATAAAATTGATCACAGAGGTGTCTTGTAGTCCATGAATATTAGATATTTCACAGATAAATTCCCCATATCTCATTTTCATGGCAACCATACAGGAAAACTGTTCAATATTTTAAGATTAATTTAACTGTAAGCCGTTTTAGGCAGCAACGGCTTCCAGTCAAATTAATTTCAAAATATTCACCGTAATAAGTTTTATATCGTAAAGAATAAACTTTTCAGGGATTGTCGGTTAATGGTGTTTATGGGATCACAGGGATATAATTGCTAACTCTTTATCCCTTAAATGCGTTGAAGAAAATTAAAATTTTCTACATTTGCAGACCAAGAGAATATTATTTTTGAAAATTTATCACTGGAATGACTGTCCCGTTTAACAAATCCGTCATTCCAGTTGTAAATTTTCAAATCGCTTCTGCCAATGAACATTTCTCCTCAAGCCCGGTGAAAAATCTTCTTCAGCTGGTGTGTTGGAAGGGTTAAGATGAGGTATTTTATTGGGTGTTATATGGTAGATATTCTCCATTATGTGAAGTGAAGAATCAGACAACAGCATATTTCTGTATGTACACACTATAGTCAACCTTGTTTTGAAAAACTACCTTCCTTTAAGGGCGAGTGTGGGGTGGGGTTGGGGGGGGGGGCATAGATGGAGAGATAAATTTGTATTTAAAAGCCGTTGATAGTCAAATTTTGTCGCAAACTTTTCTCATAGGAAATGTAATGTTAGAAATATTCAGCTATATATATAAAAATTGATCTGACTGCTGATGACTGATAGAGGTGGCTACCAGTCAAATTATTCTCAAAATATACTGATAGTCTTCCTGTATGATTGACTTCACAAATGGATGGTTATTGATTGTCTATAAATCTGCGCGCCTAGAAGCCACTCACTCGGTAATGGTCATTAACAATCTAGATCACTTATGGCAAGGGAGATAACTCATAGAATTTATAAATAGACAAGTTTGTGTAGGAAGTGAAAAATTTACTTTTTAAGACATTAATGATCGAGCTGACCAAAAACAGGCTTTGCAGTGGTCTTGAGTCGTGTCCATTTACAGGCCAAGAGAAGCCTATTTATGAAGATTAACAACTGGAATGACTTTCAAAAATATTTTTCTCTCTGCTTGTAAGTGAACATTCAGTCAAAGGTGAAAATTTAAAAATCAAATACACATTTTTCTTTTGCTGCCAATAGTTTTTACTTCTGTGTAATAGAACACTGTCATTGATTATTAGCTCACCTGGCCTCTCCAAAACCGTTTGAGGGATCAATTCAGACTTCATGAAATATGATCTGTGGTAAAAGCTGACCCAAGTTTGTTCAAGAGAACTTGATTGGCTAAATGGTTCAGCGGCCATCTTGGATGACCTTGTTTTCGCAAAAAATGACTCATTCCCCAGAACCGCTGAAGTGATCAAGCCAAAATTTGTGATATATGATATATCATTAAGGACTATGTGCCATTAAAGTTTGTTCAAGAGAAGTTGATCCGTCAAAAAACTGGCCGCTTTAAAATGTCTTTAAGAATCTTCTCCAAAACCGCTTGGGGGATCAATTCAAAACACATGAAATATCATCTAGGGCAAGAGCTGCACCAAGTTTGTTTCAAGGGAACTTGATTGGCCAAATGGTTTGGTGGCCATCTTGGATAACCTAATTTTTGCCAAAATGACTAGAACCGCTGAGTGGATTGAGCCGAAATTTGAGAGTTTTTCAAGGGAAGGCGCTATGTCAGAAATGTGACAGAAGTGGACCAATCAAAATGTAGCGTGTTTGGTGGCCATATTGGACTTGCAAAAATGTCCACAAACTCATTTAGAAGACTACCCCTAAACCACCCACTAACAATTGTGACAAAAATGCATAATGCTTCAGGTGAGTGACACAGGCCCCTTGGGCCTCTTGTTTCTGCATGCTTTGTATTTTTGTTAATTTGCCTTTTTGTGTGTTAGTCCAGATGGCATTGCAGTATGTGAGGTGTGGAAGAATCAGTGTGGAATACAGGGTTTTAATAGTGGCTTGTGTTAGGTATGGCTTTAGTCTTTGAATGACTCCCATGCCTCTTGCAAACAAAGTTTGTTCAAGGGATCTTGATTGGTCAAATTGTTCGGCACCCATCTTGGATGACCTAGTTTCCCTGAAAATTACTCCTGCAGTACTGCTAAAGGGATCAGGCTGAAATTTGGGCAGTATGATTAAGGACTAAGGGCCATTAAAGTTTGTTCACAGGAAGTTGATCCGTCAAAAACACATGGGCGTCGTGGACCAATCAAAATGTAGCGTGTTTGGCGTCCATATTGCACTTGCAAAAATGTCCACAAACTCATTTAAAAGACTACTAAACCACCCACCAACAATTTTGACAAAAATTGATGGTGCTCCAGGTGAGCGACAGCTTGGGCCTCTTGTTGTATGTACTGAGTAATGTTTAACACCTTTAACCCCAAATTTATTCAAGAAAATTTAAAAATTTTCATAGAAAATGTTCATTTGCAGACCAAGAGAAGACAATTTTTTTTAATTTACCACTGGAATGACTGGCTCAGTTATCAAAGCAGTTATTCCAGTGGTAAATTAAAAGAAATAGTCTTCTAGAATTGACATTTGTCAAAACCACTGCAGAAGATACTTTTGGCCGATATGAGAGTTAAAGGGTTAACTGATTGAGTATAGAGTGATGATGTCAATGTTGATAGTTATTTGTCGCCTCAAAGCGCTCAAAATACTACTTATATCATTATTAATCGTTTTAATGGTCAACATTTTTCAGGAAATTTTAGAAGACTATAAATTTACCACTGGAATTTTGGTCGGCGGGACCATCAAAAGCGTAACGTTGAAGAAAATTTAAGTTTTTGCTTAGCCGGTGTCCATTTGAAGGTCAAGAGAAGAGTATTTTTGAAAATTTACCACTTGAATGACTGGCTCGGTTACCTAGCCAGTCATTCCAGTGGTAAATATTCAAAAATACTCTTCTTGGCCTGCAAATAGACATGCCTCAAGACCACTACATAGATGATTTTGGTTGGTTTGAACTAGAAGGTTTGAAGTTTGAAGGGTTAAGTTGACACAAGAGGGGTTAAGGAAGTTGTTCAATTATGATTGACTGGTTCTGATGGTACATCACCTATCACCAGTTTTAACCACCAAACTATTCTGGACTGTGATTAATTATGCCCCCCCCCCCCCCCCCCCCCCCCCAGGACTCCAGGATATACTCAGCTGATGGATGGGAACAATAGATACTGTATATATGGTAGGCGTTCCATTAGTGAAGTCAAGCAGGGAAATAGAAGTTATTGGTTTGGTTGGCGTCTATCCAGTGCCTGAGACGAGGCGTTGTAGTTAAAGCATTACTCATGGTGCCCTGGGACCTGTAACTGAACCTACAGCGCTTTATCTGATAGATTCTATCCATCCATGGCAGGCGGCTATAACATTTCATCCTGTATATTCCAACATCATTATTTCAAACTAACCGTACAAGTGAGGTGTTGAATAATTAAAAGTAAGTATTGCTATCTGAGGTTGCAGGAAGCCATTCTCTCTGCCTTAATCCATACCACCAATCATGTCAATTGCGCTCAATTGTGTCAGTATATGAACCATAGAAATCGTTAATATAGTACATTTCTATGATATGAACCTGTGAGACATAAGACAATCAAAACCTCTCTATAATGGGCACTTGCTATTGGGACAACCTGTGGGACAACAGGTTGTCCGAAGAGGATACCTTAACCCTTTAACACTCATATCAGCCAAAAATGGCTTCTGCAGTGGTCTTGAGAAATGTCCATTTGCAGACCAAGGGAAGACTACTTTTGAGAATTTACCACTGGAATGACTGGCTCGAATTCCATTGTTAAATATTCAAGAATAGTCTTCTCTTGTCTGTAAATGAACATTGTCTATGAGAAAATTGAAATCTTCAACAAATTTGAGTGTTAAAGGTGTGTGTGTGGGGATGGGGGTGGGTGGGGGGGGGGACTGTAAGGAACAACCTTCACTTGTACATAAAGCCATCTACCACACTTATTGAGTTGTATTAAGTGACCACCTGTGGTTAATAATGAATTTTTGATAGCCCTTGCTGTGTATGTTAGAGAGTTTTTACAGGCATCCACTCTGCTGCCGCCTCACTAACAATTACTGGCATACGCCTCCTCAGTATAAGCCACAGCCTCATTGTGTCAGAGTTGACCTTTGAGCTCAGGTCTATCCTGTTACTGTTATTATAAACTATTTTGTTTTCTAGTTAGTGCTGCTGTACTCATCTTACACTTTAACCATTTAACCCTCATATCAGCTAAAAATGGCTTCTGCAGTGGTCTGGAGAAATGTGTATTTGCAGAATAAGAGACAGCTATTTTTGAAAATTTACCACTGGAATGACTGGTTCGATAACCGTGCCAGTCATTCCAGTGGTAAGTTTCCAAAGACAGTCTTCCTTTCGTCTGAAATTATGGACATTTTCAATGAGAAAATTGAAATTTTCTTGAAGAAATTTGAGCATTAAGGGGTTACGGGTGGAAAACCTGCCTCTGCACTGGTGTTATCCCTTTCACTGATGAATTCCCTATATCACATTTTCAAAGCAAACATACAGGAAAACTATATTAATTTGACTGGAAGCCATTGCTGGTTACGCAGCAATGGCTTCCAGTCAGCTTACTTTCAAAATATTCAACAGAATAAGTTTTATGTCATAGAGAATATACTTCTGAAATTTATGGTTGAGAGGGTAGAGTATTGAGAAATTTTACCGTTTGAATGATTGGCTCGAATGATTGGCTCGATTGCTAAGTCAGTCATTCCAGTGGTTAATTTTCAAATATAGCCTTGTCTAACAAATGGACATTCACTAAGTAAAAATCTTGATTTTAACAAATCTTGATCATTAAAGAGTTAATAATCTATACAGTGGTACTTTAGCCCTTTAACACATGGCCATTTCAGACCAAGAGACTATTTTTGAAAATTTACCACTGGAATGACTGGCTCGAGCCAGTCATTCCAATGGTAAATTTTCAAAAATAGTCTTCTCCTGGTCTGCAAATGGATATTTTCTAGGAAAATATTGAAATTTACTTGAACAAAAATCTAGTGTTAAAGAGATAAAGCAGCATCATCTTGACTGTTGCTGTAAATAGTTTATTTAATCTCTGTGGATATTTTGACAGTTGAATGTATAATACATTTTATGTCAAAAAGGAGCTTGTTTATGGTAGGGCTCAGAGTAGCTATTTATCATGACTTAGTCACTCGGGCTAAAACTGTTCAATTTTGCTCATCTAAAATGTCCATTTGTAGATCAAGTGAAGAATATTTTTGAAAATTACTACTAGAATAACTGGCTCAGTTACAGAACCGGCCATTCCACTGGTAAGTTTTCAGAAATACTCTTTTCCCCGGTCTGCAATTCAGAAGTGAATTTTTAGTAGTCTCCATTTGACATTAATTGGTTGCATCTTGGATGACAAACCTGTTCCATTAACCTGTTTACATGTGTGTATGACATTATCTTTCCTTTAGGAATTTGAGTGGGAAATTCTAATCTACCAGTTTAACCTGTTGGATAATATTTTAAAGGAGACTCAGACTTAGCACAAGTGACCACCTTATGTCAAGAGTACCAGTCCCATGCTAGAGTTTGTGGGTTAAGTTTGTGCAAAAAAAATCCCTATAAATCTAATTAATATTTAACAATCATAGGACCCACTACCACAACTTTTGGGTATCCCCAGTTACATTCTGGAGGACCATTATGAGAAACCCTGATATACACCCACCTTTATACCATTTTGCTTTACAATCAGCATGATGGAGGTTAAAGATAGTGGGTGTGTTGGTTTGTCTTCACTTGTTATTGGTTGATGCTCTGGATTATTAGTCGTTCACAGAGGAATGTAGAATTTTTAGCAGCTCACTTCTTTGCAGCACACATGTGTTTGATTATTGAACTATTCAGAATTAGCTCTGTAAGTGCTGATTATAATTACCTGTTCATCTTGTGATGGCTTTGTACTTCCTATGCACTGTGATTGCTAGCTCTAGGAATTTACTCTGATGCTTGTTATCATGCTGGCTATGCTGTAATTCTGTAATCTAGGTAAATTTAGCTCATTAGCGTGGGGTGGGTGAGTTTGAAATGAATGTCAGCTGTCAGCCTGAGGGTAGTAGAAAGTTGCCAGTGCTCATATAATACTATGTGTAGAGTAAGAAGCCAGGTGGGTGAGTAGGCTACTGGCTTATGTTGAGCTATGACTTGGATATCTGAATTGATGCTATTAAATAATAGCTAATAAATGCTATTAGAAGCCCATGGCTGTGACAAAATCTGTGACCTTACATGAATGCAGTCAAACGTGTTTATAGAAGACACTCGCTTTTTGATCCAAAAGATGGCAGTTTTTTAACCCTCATATCAGCAAAAAAATGGCTTCTGCAGTGGTCTTGAGAAATGTCTCAATTAGTATCAGATTAATGATGATAAATTAATGAATGTGATTAATAGATTAATTAGTAGTATTTTTATTTTATATTGAACATTGTATGTAATCATCAGCAGCCAGAGAAGACAATCTTTGAAAATTTACAACTGGAATGACTGGCTCGATAAACGAGCCAGTCATTCCAGTGGTAAATCTTCAAAAATAGTCTTCGCTTTGGCTGCAAATTGGCATTTTCTTTGAGGCTTAAATGCTTAATACAAAGACAAAATTATGGTAGTCAGGATTGGTCATGAAAATTGTGATCTTTGCTCTGTGTGAATAGGCATTTATAGCCAAAAGAAGACCACTTCATTATGAAGAATTAGAGTTCCTTGCATAATTGCCATATAGCAGCAAAACATTTTTACATTACTTGTAATATGTTGTATATATTTGTACATAGTATAATTTGTGTGTAAGTGTACTTGCAGTGTTTTTCTCTGTCAGTTTGTCTGTGTGCGTGCGTGTGTATGCATGTGTGTGCATTCTTTCTGAGGGCCTCTGGAAGATCAGATTTTACTGACGTTGTTTACCCTCATTAAATAAAGATTATTATTATTATTATTATTATTATTATTATTATTTGCTGATGTTGATTACATACAGTGTTTAATATAAAAGTTAAAAAACCTAATTAATCTATTAATCACATTCATTAATTTATCATCATTAATCTGATACTAATTAATTGTGAAGAGCTTTTTACTTATTCCTACACAGTATTTAATTGCTTAAAGGCACATTTGCATTCTGCACATTTCTGAAATCAACATGTCATTGGAATCATATATGAAACCTGATGGAGTTTTTCTAATAGGATTTGATTTATTGTTGCTGTTGTTATGCAAGGCAATAACAACCTTCACACAAATTGTTCTCAAAATTATCACCATGATTTGAAATCGCTTATAGTATAGCTGCTAGTATATAGCATCAGTGACATATAGACAGGATGTGATGCGGAGTGACATTATGTCAGACTGAATTTAATTCATGGAATTTGACCCTGTTTTAATACATGTATTATCTCGAGTGTTATGTTACAGGACTGATAAATTAAACAGGGTTGAGTGCGCTTATCAGAGCGAGTCAATGTAGGTTTTCCTAGCTGGCAAAAAGCAGTGTATCTAGTGAAGTGTTTCGAGATTAAAACACCATTTTTGTAGAGCCACAGATCATCTCAGGCATTGCATTGTAAGGAAACTATAATGAAAACTGTTGATTATTTTTTTTAAAACAGTGACTGAAAGTTAGTGCTGCCTAAGGCAGCAATAGCTTTCAGTCAAATTGTTAAAAAAATTAATTAACAGTGTCCTATCTAATTAGCAATGTACTCTGATTTGAGTAAATATCTTAACCTATCTTGTCTACTGAATCCGGTTAATTGTTTTAGGAGTCTGTGAAATACAAACTTTAAGATGTGCAGATGGGTAGGTGAAAGATGTATATATGTCAGAAAGTTAAAGTTGTGATGTATAACTACCTGTAGTTAGGATCCATTATGACCTACTTTGCTGTGATTGGTCAGGATGATTATAAAGAGGAATTACAGGATACATGTATTGATATTCCGATGCAGACCTTTAAAGGTAAACAATGGTAAAACAGAAAATGACATTGAAGTGTAAACGTATAGGGTTTGATTTGGAGAGAAAGAGTTTCTGTATGTGTGCATGAGTGACTATGTTTGCATGCATGAGTGCCTGTGCGTGTGCGTGCATCCATGCATGCAGGGGTGTGTGCACAGATGTTAGCTAAGCAGTCTCAGGATAGTTTACAAATCGATGCTCAAACAATCAGAATGATGAGAATTAGGGCCCTTGTTAGTAAAAATTGCATCTCCTTATCCAATAAATATCACTGACATACAAATTTCTGTTCAGTGTTATATAATTCATGTTTTTTGTGCTGCTAATCATAATTTTGCTTAAAGAGGAAATGGATTTTGTGACTATAATGCGTGTTAAGAAAAATCTCTTGTTAACCCTTTAACAGTTATATCAGCCAAAAACGGCTTCTTGGTCTTGGGAAAATTGGTCTTGGGAAATGTCCATTTGCAGACCAATATAAGACAAAAATTTTTAATTTACCACTGGGATGACTGGCTCGGTTATCTTTCCTGTAAAGACGATTTTCTTTTGGTGCTCAAAATACTCTGTTATATTAACTTTCCTAACAGCACTCAGCACAACACTTCTCAAGACAACTGCAAAGAGGGTTTTATCCAGCTTAAGTTTTAAATTGTTAATGGTCAAATTTGGTCAAGAAAATTTCGATTATAGAAAATGTCCTATTTTTACACCAAGAGAAGACTATTTAAAAATTTATCACAGTCATTCGTGGTGAATTTAAAACCTAATCTTCATTTGACCTGCAAATGGACAATTCTCAGGCCCACCGTACCCATTAGTTTTGGCCATTTAAAGGGTTAATCTCATGGACATTCTTATCGAGTACCTATAAAACTAACGATTCATGAACATATTCGTTACATAATTATAAATATATATTTTCAGGTCCCGAGACGCCATCGCTTCAGAATGCTTACGTGATCGGGGTGGATGAGGACGCTCGTAATCGTCTCGAGTCGGTTGCCTTCCTGCGCCGTGTCACGCCCGTGGATATGACTAAGCTGACCGGCGAATCGGATCCCACGCCCGATTATTCTCAGTGCAACAACTCATCAACTGATGTTCAGGTAGCCATTAACTAAGACCTTTACCAGAAGCATATCAGGCCACGGGTGATAACTCTGACAAATAACATATCGATTTACTGTCGTGTGAAAATGTGTTTTGACAAACTTCCACAGCTTTTAACCCTTTAACACTCATATATAAATGATCACAAATTAGCAGATTAAATGTTAGACTCATATCAGCCAAAATGGTCCTGAGAAATGTCCATTTGCAGACCAAGAGAAGACTATTTTTGAAAATTTACCACTAGAATGACTGGCTCGATAACCGAGCCAGTCACTCCAGTGGTAAATTTTCAAAAATAGTCTTCTCTTGGTCTACAAATGTACATTTTCTATGTAAAAATTGAAAAAGCATGGGTATGAGTGAGGATAATGAATTAATGATCATGAAGATAAAATATATTTATCAATCTTTCTGCATATAAAAAATAATGAAAATTTCTAAATAGTTTTCATATATTGGCATTGTTCGAACAGAGATAAGAATTCAGTGATTATTATCGTGTTTCTATAGATTAGCCTTTACTATTCACATTTGCACAAATACACAAGTTTGGAATTAAACAGTTACCTTTCTTATTAAATTATGTCAACCAAATGCATAAAACATGCTCGTCCAAGTTCAAATTTAAGTTTTCGCATAATCAAGATTGACATTGGTCAAAACATGCTTGACCACGGTCAGGGAGCTTTTTCCCTGCTCGAAACAGAGTCAGAAAATGTTGTACATTGTCAATGTTTAGCATGCCTGTCATATTTCAAGGTTGACCATGGCTGACAATGGAACAAAGTTGGCTTTCACCGGGCTCATAGCTTCCGAGCTTGTCTTTGGCTGTGCATCATAAGTAGTCTTGTACTGCCTTAATCATAATTTCAGATACTGATGGTGCATTTGTATCATTGAACGATTTGCAAAGGCAAGGACCATCATGGAATATCTAGGCAGTTGCTCAGTTTCATCTTCAGGTGGTAGTAACATTCTAAGCTAGAAATTTTGTAGACAGAAGACTTCCAACTAGCTGCAAATCTCTCTTGCTTCGTCTGTTCTTCAGATCAACCATCTTTTGCTTTATTACCTCCCCCCGTAAGGGGAAGTGGATATTGCAATTGTAGTTGTCCATCTGTCTGTCTTTGGTAACTCTTTAACACTCGAATTTGTTCAAGAAAATTTAAATTTTCTCATAGAAAATGTCAATTTGCAGACTAAGAGAAGAGTATTTTTGAAAATTTACCTCTGGAATGACTGGCTCGGTTATCGAGACTGGCTCGGTTATCGTCATTCCAGTGGTAAATTTTCAGAAATAGTCTTCTTGGTCTACAAATGGATATTTCTCAAGACCACTGCAGAAGCCGTTTTTGATTGATATGAGTGTTAAAGAGTTAAGAGTAGTGATTTGATAAGTGTATATAACTCTCTCTCTCTCTCTCTCTCTCTCTCTCTCTCTCTCTCTCTCTCTCTCTCTCTCTCTCTCTCTCTCTCTCTCTCTCTCTCTCTCTCTCTCTCTCTCTCTCTCTCCTACTTTTGAAGCCATCTTGATTTAAAGCCACCTTCTTCTGAAGACTTGTCTTTTTAAGGAGGTCTTCTAACGACTGCTATCTTAGTGTAAGCTGCTGTCTCTTTTGGCAATGATTACTGTTTCTCTTACCATGGCTTTACTTCTGCTACTATCTCAGATTGGATTCGCCACAAAGATTTATTGCTTTTTCTTGATCAATTACCATGCTGCTTGATTCTCGATATTTCCCTATTTGTTAGCTCACCTGGCCTGAAAGGCCAAGTGAGCTTATGTCGTGGCGACCGTTCGTCGTGTGTCTGTCATCCGTCCGTTATCCATCCATCGTCCATCCGTCAACTTTTCCTTTAAATGACTTCTCAAGAACCACTAGGCCGATTTCAATTATATTTGGCAGGAATTATCCTTAGGGCATAGGAATCCAAGTTTGTTCAAACGAAGCTGATCGGCCATCTTGGATTTCGGCCGATTTTAGGAAATGTCTTTAAAAATCTCCGAAACCGCTTGGTGGATTGAAGCAAACCCATGAAATATGATCTAGGGCAAGAGCTGAACCAAGTTTGATCAAGGGAACTTGATTGGTCAAATGGTTTGGTGGCCATCTTGGTTGACCTAGTTTTAGCGAAAACGACTTCTCCAGAACCGCTGAAGGGATTGGGCCGAAATTTGGCAGATATGATTAGGGACTAAGGGCCATTAAAGTTTGTTCAAGGGAAGTTGATCTGTCAAAAAACATGGCTGCTGTGGACCAATCAAAATGTAGCGTGTTTGGTGACCATATTGGATTTTTTTATTTGGTGGATTTTGAGACTGAAATTGGTTTGAAATATGTTTTTAGGTATTCTGATCACAAATTTGCAATTTTCAAAACTGTCGGATAAACGGTTTGGCGGCCATCTTGGATCATTTTCCCGCCAAAAGCTCCCATATTAAAGCAATGGGAAATTTAAAATGTCTTCTAGAACTACTGGGCCGATTTCAATTATATTTGGCAGGAAGCATCCTTAGGTTGTAGAGATTCAAGTTTGTTCAAACGAAGCCAATTTGTCCGGCCACGATCTTGGATTTGACCGATTTTTAGAAAAGTAAAAATGTTCGCTGAAACTGAGCGATTGATTCAAAAGTCATAAAATATCATTTAGGGCACGAGCTGAACCAAATTGGTTCAAAGGAACTTGATTTGGCAAGTGGTTGGGTGGCCAGTTTGAATGGGGTGGTTTTCATGAAAGCAACTTTGTCTCCAGAGTCACTGAACGGGTTGGGCCGAAATTTTGGAGATATGATATTAATGACTAAGATCCATTAAAGTTTGTTCAAGAGAAGTTGATACATACAGAAACATGGCCTCTGTTTTCTTGTTACAAGTCTGCTCAACTCATTATAGTTTTACTTATTGTTAATGACCATTCTAGTTGAGATGCCTATGGTCCAGGTGAGCGATACAGGCCCCTTGGGCCTCTTGTTTTTCATCCACCCTTTTCTTTCCTGTGTTGCTAGTGCAGTCTGCGACTTATGCTTAGCTGTCTTTAGCGTACTTTTATTTTCTTAATATTTCATATGCTGACATGGCTTAGCATATTACAAGCCTTTGATTGTCAAAATGGAGATGTATTGATCGAATGTCCATTTGTATAGGCCAAGAGATGACTATTTTAAACATGGGCAAATTTGTCCGTTACTGCATCATTGAAATATTTTTCAATTTGCCTGCTGTGATTTTAAGTATCTATTTTAGAAAGTGTTGGTGAAGGCTGTTGCTGTTGCCTTTTAGCATTTGACCCCAAAATTGGCACCTGTCTTCGGGCCCTCACAGACCTTTTATCATCCACCCAAGTTTGGAGACGATCCCTTCACTAGACCGAGAGTTATTAAAATATGTCACATGTCCATTTTGAAAACAATGTTGCTGAAAGCTGTTGCTGCTGCATTTTATCTTTTGAGCCCAAATTGAGATACATACTCCTTTTGGACCTCGCTATCAAGCTTGGAGAAGATCTCTCCAGATAAATATCTTAAGAACAATATCAAGAAGAAGCACTCCTTGTTTGCATTAACCTTTACGTCTAGCAAACAGAGTAAAATATTTACAACTGGAGTAACTGTCTTGATTATCGAGCCAGTCATTCCATTTGTGAACTTTCAAAAATAGTCTTCTCGGCTTGCAGATGATGACCATTCCTTGAGACTACTGCAGAGGTTGTTTGGGGTAGCTTGATCATTCAAGCATTAATGGGCCTTTACAGTTTTAGCTATACCCCACCCATCTCTAGCTAAGCTCACCCGCACCTCGCTCATGTTGAGATCGAATGATCCCTGAATTCCATGACTCAATTTCCAGAAAACTATAGGTAAGCTGTTGAATATTTTGAAACTACTTTGACTGGGTGCTGTTGCTGCCTATGGCAGCAACAGTGGCCAGTCAAATTAGGCTAAAAGTAGAAGTTTATTACATATTAAAGACATACAGGTCATACAACCTCACGGACTATTAAGCGTTTAAGACGGACTAAATCGTGTCATTCATAACGTAGTGATTATGACATCATCCTATATGTCACGTGGTTGATTATAACATCATATGATGGATGGATAAACTGGAAAGGTCAATTATCCAGGGTTATCTTTCTTCCTTTTCTGCTCATATACACATGTTCCATGCATCAATCAGGTTGTGCAAGATTTCTGTTTTCTTACATCATGTAACTGTTTGCCTGCTGAATTTCTGTAGACTACATTTTGCATGGGGTTTAACTCTGGATATGCTAAATATTTTGAAAACAATTTGACTGAAAGTTGTTGGTGGTTTAGCCACCCTAACCCTAACCCTACTGAAGTCTTTTTCCCCCACCCAGTTTGTTGGAAACAAAACCTTTGTCATGGATTGCCTAATGGCTATAAATTACAATGGTACATCATTTCTTTAATTAACTTAACAGTACTCGAAGTTATTATTCTGTTATTTTCTTTTTCAGATTGAAGAAAACCCTCTATATGAGTCACAAACAACTACAGGAATCTATCGAGCAAACGCTGATAATTGGCAGCAGTCACCGCCCAATGGCAACGTTAATAACAATAGACCTGTCGGCTACGACAACATTGCCGAGGACAGTTTTATATACAGTGAACCAAGTGTGGATTATGAAGTAATAGGGCATGAAAATAATTCTTCTGTAGATTATATAAGTGTAGATATGAATGGGTTTATCGAAAAGGAAACTCCTTCAAAAAAGGGGAAGAAGAAAAATGGTAAATCAAAAAAAAGTGCAGAGGTAATAAATGCTGGGTTTGATAAAACTTACGAAAATGTGCCCAATAATCCGTTGGTGATGCAGAATCATTTGAATGTGACGCATGACTATGATAATGATGAATCGAACGGTAGTGAAGTCATTATCGATGAGAGCGGACCGCATCGAGAAATGGCGGTGGATTGTCCGAATAACTTCATCCCAGCGCAGAAGGGCCCTCCTCGTTATCCAGGTGTCTCACAAACTCCGACTACGGGGAGTATCGATTCAAGAAAACACAATAACCACGCCGCTGATACCCCGCCCAGTAGGCATAAAGGTCATAGAGACTCGCCTACTATGAGTCCACAAAAATTAATTGTAGATCCGGATCGAAATTCAACGGAATTAACGCCTCAACAACTCGAACTGTTGCGTCAACATCAGGAGGAAATTAAAAAAAGGCGGGAATTAGCGCAAGAAGAGGATTTCTTGAGAACTTCTTTAAGGGGATCGAAGAAATTACAGGCACTAGAATCTCGGAAAAAGCACCAACAACAGCAACTGTCTCAGGAAGGAATTGTAAATAGCGCATTTGATGAGACTGATGATATGTGCTATGTGGACACAGAGGATGTTCAGTCCGCGACATTACCTCTACGACAGAAAGAGAAGTGGCGAGATGAAAAATATATGACAAAAAATATTAGTAAGTATATGTTATCTTGTCGATTCATTTCGTACTAAATTCATGCATTCAATGGAGGGATCTAATGTCACTCAAGTATCTGATGTCATAATCAATTGCGTCAATAGTTAGCTGACATCACAATCATAATGGCATATAGCTCCGTCATGAAAATCGAAAAGGCTGTCACTAGTGTACAAATTCTATCTCTGATAAACTTAAATTTAATGAATCTTCTGATGAATATTTTGAAAATTCATTTGACTGGGAGATATTGCTGTCTTAGACAACAACAACCCCCAGTCAAATTAGTTTCAAAATATTCGATACCTTAGGTCACGTGTATAGTTTCCTTAAAGCCTTAAAATTCTGGGAATTCAGGCTTCAAAGTTTCAAATCGATTCCAACACATGTAAAGTGGGCGGAGCTTAGGTAGAAATGGCATAGCTGAAAATGGATCACTCTATTATTAGCTCACCTGGCCTGAAAGCTTATGCTGTGGCGACCGTCCATCGTGTGTCCGTCTGTCAACTTTTTAAACAACTTCTCAAGAACCACGGAATCGTTTTCAATTATATTTGGCAGGAAGCATCCTTGGGGCATAGGGATCCAAGTTTGTTCATACGAAGTTGATCGGCGAATTTGGCCGGTGGCCATCTTGGATTTTGGCCAATTTTTAGAAATGCCTTTAAAAATCTTCGAAACCGCCTGGGGGATTGATACAAACCTCATGAAATATGATCTAGGGCAAGAGCTGAACCAAGTGTTCAAGAGAACTTGATTGGTCAAATGGTTCGGCGGCCATCTTGGTTAACCTAGGTTTATGAAAACGACTTCTGAACCGCTGAAGGGATCGGGCCGAAATTTGGCAGATATGATTATGGAGTAAGGTCCATTAAAGTTTGATCAAGGGAAGTCAAACAATATGGCCGCCGTGGACCAATCAAACTTGAGCGTGTTTGGCTGCATATTCAATTTTTTTATTTAATGGATTTTTAAGCCGAAATTGGTTTTCTTAACTCAGCTTAGTTGTCAGTCAGCCATCGTATAGCAATGACCCTGTCTGTCTTCTGTATGTCTGTCCATCCATCCATCTGTCTGTCCATCACCAACAATGGCGGCTCATTTTGTTATTTCTTGACGGATTGACACCAAACTTGGTCACAATGTTAATGTCGGCATCTAATATCTGTGTTATGAAACTGATAGGACGTCAAATGCCAGAGTTATTACCCCTTAAATATTTGCAGTCTCACTTTCATAGGGGAAATACAGGTTTGTTCCCACATTCCACTGATTTATCACCATGTCAGATTTTATTGCCAAAGTAGATTAAACTCCAATTAACAGATTGCCCTTTCCATCACTGCCTAAATATTTAAGATATGTATTATGTGCTCTGACATCTATGCTCTTAAAAATGTTTTGAAATGTATTTGATTGAAAGTTGTTGTTGCCTTAGGCAACAATGAACGTTGTTGCTGCCTAAGGCAGCAATGACTTTCAGTCAAATTATTTTCTAAATCAACTCCAGCTCACCCTACCCCTGCTGCTAACTTGGTGATTCAGCCAGATGTGCGTGTGTTAAATGGATTGTGTGGTGGTGGGGAATAACCTGCTATAAAGACCACCTACTTGCCTTTAGAGACCATTTTCTTCAATTGTATTTAACCTCTAGTAACGTCTGACTGCTGAGTTTTTGCAGATGACATTCCAAAGGTTATATCTCTGAACCTGATAAATATTTCGAAAACGGACTGAAAGTTGTTGCTGGTTAAGCCGCTAACAACTTTCAGTTGAATTGTTTTCAAAATATTCAACAGGTCAAGCGCTTTTGAAAATTAAAATCATTGGTTGCACTGGCTTGGAGCAGTGAGCCAGTTAAGAAACCAGCTGTTGTTAGCACTGATATCATCTATTTTCGCTTAAACATTGTTCAAAATCACTAATGCAAAAAAAAAAACAGTCCAGAAATTGTTGTCAATATCTCGAAAACTAAACCATTTGACTGAAAGTCATTGGAAGTGACACCGATGGATGTAAAACTTAAGTAAGATTAGTTGAAATGCCAATGTTCTAGGTGAGCGATACAGGCCCATTGGGCCTCTTGTTCAAACTCTACATACATGTACTCAGTACTCTCACTCTGTATTGTACTATATACATTGTATTCTAATGCTTTTTAATGCAAACATTTATGTAGCAAGGTTTACATGTATCTATAATAATTAGACATGGCATTAACCTTTAGTCATATTCATCAGGGAAAAAACTTGGCATTAAGCTATAATTAAGTCAAATGAACTAAAAATAAGATCTGCTGAACGTTGACATTTTGGACAATAATTTGACTGAAAGATATAACTACCTATTGGCAACAATAATTTTTATTCTAATTGTTAGCTGCCAAGTGAGCTTATGCCATAGCGACCATTGTCGTCTGTCCGGTGTCCGTCTGTCCGTCAACTTTTTTCTTTAAACATCTTCTCAAGAACCACTGGGCCGATTTCAATTATATTTGGCAGGAAGTATCCTTAGGGCATAGGGATCCAAGTTTGTTCAAACGCAGCCGATCGGCGGCGCCCATCTTGGATTTTGACCGATTTTAGGAAATGTCTTTAAAAATCTCCGAAACCGCTTGGTGGATTGAAGCAAACCCCATGAAATATGATCTAGGGCAAGAGCTGAACCAAGTTTGTTCAAGGGATCTTGATTGGTCAAATGGTTCAGCGGCCATTTTGGTTGACCTAGTTTTAGCGAAAACAGCTTCTCCAGAACCGCTTGGCCAATCTTGGGCATTAAAGGGTGAAAATATAGCAATGTTGATCTCAAGTAAATATTGGTATGGAATTGGAATTGGACTTGGAATTGATCAAATGGAATTGGAATTGAACTTGTCTGAATGGAATTGGAATTGGTAAAATAAATTGATGTGGAAACGGAATTGGAATTGATAAAATGAATTGAGGTGGAATTTGAATTGATAAAATGGAATTTACCCCCCCCCCCCCATCCCTGCTGCCTCATCTTTGATGCTTAAATAGCCCTTAAATGGTTAGAATTTTGGTTGAAGAAAATTCAAGTCGTTGCTTAGTGAATGTCCATTTGCATGCCCAGACTAATTTTAAGAGTTTATGATTGGTTTATGACCAGCTCAGTTATCGAGCCAGACTTCCAATGATAAACTTAACAAAATTGGCTTGCAAAGTGCAAACGGACATAACCTACACGACCTTTGAGCATTGCAGAGGTAGATTCTGGACCTGACCATTAGAGTTAATGATCAAGTTAGTCGAAGCAATTCTTGAGGATTGATGTTGTTCTGCGAGCATATGAACAGACTCTATCAGGAAATTTTTACATTTTCTTAACAGAAGATCAACAGGTTAACCCTTTACCTTTTAAGGACTAAATTTGTTAAAAAACTTATTTACTTATTGAATTCCATTTTCAGGCCAAGAGAAGACTATTTTTGGAATTTTATAACTGGAATGACTGGCTCTGTTATCGAGCTGACTGGCTCGGTTATTGAGCCAGTCATTCCAGTGGTAAATTTTCAAAAATAGTCTTCGCTTGGCCTGCAAATGGACATTACTCAAGACCACTGCAGTGGCCGGTTTTGGCCGGTTCCGTCGTGAAAGGGTTAAACCTCAAGCTAGCCAAAATGGCTTTTGCAATGGTCATTAGAAATGTCAATTTGTAGACCAAGAGAAGACACGCTTTTGACTATTTTTTACTACATGAATGACTGGCTCGATAAATGAGCCAGTCATTTCAGTGATATGTTTTGAAAGATTATAGTGTTCTCTTTGTCTGCAAAGGGACACTATGAGAAAACAATTAGTAATTGTTCTTTCTGACCTACTGTACAAACGTCCAAATAAAGCCTTTGGAAGCCGACCATACATTGTTTCTACCATGCTATTGATAAACATCCATTTGCCGGCCACAAGAACACTTATTTACAACTAACTCTATCATGTCTATAACCGAGTCAGTCATTTCTGGAAATTAAAAAAAATTTACTACTTAACATGGAAATGGACAAAGGTTTAAAATTTTCTTTACCAATCCTTTAATGCCTAAATTTGGTCAAGAAAATTTCAATATTTGCTGATTATAAATATCCATTTGCAGGTCAGAAGAAGACTATTTTTGAAAATATATCACTAGAATGACTGGCTTGGTAACCCAGCCAGTCATTCTAGTGGTAAATTTTCAAAAATGGTCTCTTGGCCGGAAAATGGACATTCCTAAACACCACTGCAGATGCCAGTTTTGGCTGGCTTCATCGTGAAAGAGTTAAAGCTATATATTTCTTCCATTCACAGGTCCCGATGATCTGTACTCTTCATTGCAATTCCTACAATCACAGTTTACGTCCACTGATGACCAAGGCGATCTCAAATTTCTTTCATCCATCTTCCAAAATCCACAATTCCAAAATGCTGTCGATGTCCACAATACGCTAATCGATGTATCTTCGCGACCATCGGAGTCAAAACCGGTAACACCGAGCGCATTGCAGTTGTCAACGGAAGTGATGTTTGTTTTACGGAACTGTGTGGCACCACAAGCTATGGAGTTGCTCGATATATTAGAGTCGCCAGTTTTTAAGGTAAGATTTTTGTAGACCAAGAGAAGATCGTTCTTGAAAATTTTTCTCGGGAATTGATTATTATTATTATTACAGTGGTAAATTTTCAAAAAGCGTTATTACTACCTACCTCCTTGCATTACTATTGCTCTTTCCTTCTCTGAAGGGAAGCGTAGTAGGATGAATTTTTTACAGCCAATGTCTGATGGGTATTGTGGTTACAGAGTGACTGAAGGCTTCTTCAGGAATCTCCATACTCTCTGTAATGATGAGATCCATAGTAATTCGCTTGAATGCTATATCTCAGAATGAGGCAAGAAGAGGGTTAATCCAATACCCAGAGCCACTGAGTAGGTCATTAAGCACAATGACAACCTCATTGGCTGATAGCTATCACATGACATCGATGGTAGCAACCAAGACTTCATTCCTTTTCCTACTCTTGAAGGAAGAGGCGTTTAAATTTACAAGCCAATTTAAAAGTTATTTATAACTTGTTAAAATCGCTGTGGATTATTAAAAAGTGAAGTAAAGAGCATCGAGATGTTGGATAAAAGAAAGAAACCTCCCAAGATAAGTGGTTGTAGGTCCTGGTGCTTTAATAATGATTTAATAGATCATTTCTATTTTCATGGTAGGCGCGTTACCAGTTTTGGTTACTTGCGCCCAGAGTGTATAGACTGAGTTGTCTATTTGTGCTTCTTTTTTAACTAGTAGCTTGTAGAGCTATTGATTTGACATGCTTGTGAGGTATTGAGCATGAATCTACGATTATCTTGATAACATACTCTCTCAAAGAAACGAATATAATTTTCAAATTTGAGATCTGTAAGGTCTCTATTTATAGATCTTGGGATTAGCGCTGGCTAATCCTGAGTCATATTCGGAGCTTTACTCTCAGATCTTTCTGTTTTTACGATTCAGATTTGGGAAAGTCTCCGAAGAGGTCCAAGGAGAAGAATAAAGAAAAGAATATGAACCATTCAATTAGATGTTCTAATAGCAGCTGCCATAGATTTATTAAGTCGGATCACTCTGGACATGTGTGTTCCAAGTGAACTTCGTGTACTTTTGAGTCAACATATTTGATATGCGGGTCATGGTTAAACTAAAGGCCAAACCCGAGGCCACGGCAGATTTAGCCATAATACTAGAGAAAATTGTTTTTTCAATGGAATGCAAAAGCACGAAGTCTCGGTTTACGCCTCATTCACCGCTCATTCAGAAGCCAGTCATATCAACACAGGATTCTTCTACATCATCAGTCAACATGCTGTAGCCTGCACCCTTGCCTCTGGCCTAATTAGGTTATAAGTTGGTCCGGTCTGTCATCTCTGTCACTACTACTTCTTCACTGGCTGGGTCGAAGGATTTCCTGACCAGGGTGGTCCAGGTGATCGCACATCCGCTGTCGTCTATAAAGCCGGTTGCATCTACTTATTTTATATCTGCTGTTACTCCGGCTAGATTTCCAGCCCTGGGCCCGGGTTTTTTCTCGGGCCTGGGTCTGGCCATTGACCGGCTTAGGTTACCGATTTCATCCTTGGGCCCGGACCCAGATTTTTGTCCGGGTCCGGCCGTTAGGGATATTTCGGGTTCTGTTTTCTTGCCGGCTCCGGCCCCTGGGGTTTTCTCCCGGGTCCGGGTCCTCTCCTCTCTGATAATTTTCCCGGCTTTCCCGCCCCGGCCCGAGTCGGGACCGGTCATTCTGGCATTTCAAAATAAAATTTGTAAATTTCTTCCGCTATTTTGACATTTTTTCTCATGTTTCCCCGGTCCTGAATGGCCTAAAATTCGGGACCAGGTTTAGTGGAACCGCGCCCTGGTCCCTTTGTGGGCCAAGGTTCGGCTCATTTCTTTGGATTGGATAGGAGTTCGGGCCTCCTATCATCTTTTTTGTTTCAAATTTTAATTTTTCTTAGCTAGACAAGATATTCCTTTTTTCAATGGGATCTTTTTTCACCTTATTACATATGTGCATATCATTATCTTATCTAGCAGTACTCTCTCATGCAATATGTTGGTAGCTCAGGCTTCATTCTTCCCTTTTTCTGCGTGTTAACTCTCCTTGCATTCTCACAATTTAAGTTAAAGTAATTTTTATTCGTTCTCAACCTTTTCTTTCTTCACTCTTTCATATCTGTCAGATTACTGAGCAATTCTAATTAGCTATGTTTTGGTCATTTTTTCTCCCCGTGTTAGAGGCGCAGTTCTATTCGGGCCGTTCATCTTTTCGTATAGTACACCTCCTCCCTTCTATGTTGGCAGGGTCACATATTTACTTTCATAACTTTAACAGAATTTACATGTCATTCTTTATGCCTATTTATCACCCTTTTGTTTTATAAATATTCATTTACTAAAAGTCAGATTTGATTTGCGCTCATGGTATTTTGTGATTTTCTTTCATATAGGTTTCTTTGCCGTATTTAGTCGTTCTTAAAAGCTGTCAGTATTATCGTCAACACTCCTGGTTCAGCAGTCTATTCGTCCTAGTCTCATTTCGTCTCGGCGACATTGTCACAGTTTTCTCTTCTATTTACCCCTTTTTCAAGGCTATTTTTGTATTTTTAGCTAAAACATTTTATTTAGAATCATGTTCTTTCTTTTGGGCACAAAATGTATCCTCTTTCATTCCCTTCTTATCTACTTCCGGGAGCTGTCAGATTGTCATCATCGTTCCTGTCACTTTTTATATAGATCGTTGACAATTCGCCCCGTATATATTTCGTTCCCTTTTGGTTTACATGGAGTTTTTCTTTTGGTTATTATATAGATCCTATACATAGATCAGTTTATTTTAGCTAATTCTATCTGGCTGTAGCTGGACTTTCCCTTCCCACAGGTTTACTATGGGATTTCTATTTGTCACTAAATCTAGTTAAAACACTTTAAATAAATTTATCTATAATGTTTCAATGTGTACAACTTTTAATAATTACGGCAATTCTTCTATGATGCTTTTTTCTCCAAAAGAATATAGTGGCAGAGATTGGATAGTAGAAATCAACGGCCATACTTCTATGATGCTTATTTCTCCATACGAAGATAGTGCTAGATATTGAATAGTAGAAATCAATGCAAGTTACCTCTCAGGAAGGGGTTAGAATAAGGCTATAGCTCTTATAACTAAGATACATCGCCTTTCACTCGATTCAAGAAACATTACTTTCTAATAGTATAAATCGATGTTTGGAAGTCTTTATCTGATCTCATTGTAACATCCTAAATTATTTAAATAGACTCTTGAACACTGGACTTATACTGAGATAACTCAAGAAATATCTTAACTAACAACATCCTATCTATTATCAGCCTAGGCCTAATTGGAATATTGAGACTTTAGCCGTTATTCTTCATTTATAGCTTTCTTTATTCAGATATTAGGTATCATACTAGTATATCTTCCATTGGTAGACTTCTTATCTCCTCTCGTTATTAGGTCTTCTTAATTTGTTTTATTGTATTATGTGTGTAACTGATGTGCACATTTCATTTTGTAATCAGGTTCGATTTATAAGCATCCTTAAATGGGGGGGGGGGGGGTTTGCTCTTTCCATATTTTGTCTTACTGGTTGCAGTTTGCTTTTTTATACATACTATCAAATTATGTAACGGTTCCTCTTGTCTGTGTTTTTACCCACCTGGAAGTCTCTTTCGACCTCACAGGTGAAGTTATTTCCCTCCCTCCCAATGTGCAGATAATGGTATCTACAATTCAACCTCTCAAGGTAGGCCAGTTAGTTTCGGCCAGATCGTTCCTCAGATTCATAGGCCTCATGGTTTAGGTATAGAAAGTGATTCCTTGGGCTCCTCTGATCAAAGGATCCTTCCAGTTCTGTCTTATGACCCACTGGAATCAGCCTAGATTTCTGAATCATTGGATTTTCATCAATTTCATCTCAGGAACCATTGCCGGTTTTGGAAAGTGAGTCAGTCCCTGTTATTTGGGGTCCGTCTTCATTCACCATCTCCTCAGACCATCTTTTTCACGGATACATCCCTGCAAGGATGGGCTCCTTATGGGACTCCACGAAGATTTCAGGATCCTGGTCCCTCACAGAATCTTCCTTTCATGTCAACCTTTTAGAACTGTGGGTGGTTTTCTATGCCCTAGTTCATTGGGAACCCCTGATTCTCGGTCTTTCAATCTTTATCCGATCAGACATTTCACAGTAGTCTCATTCTTCTATCATCAGGGTGGTGGAGGGGGGGGGGGGGGCCCAGGTCGGTCTATATCTGTTGAGAATCACTGATTGTTTTCACTGGTACATGTCCTGCAGCTTTCGCTTCAAGCATCCCACATCCCAGGCAATTTGATTTTTCTGGCCGATCAGTTATTTCTTCCTTCCAGGATCCCAGTATCGGAAGGGGGTTTGATAGAGTCTGTAGCCCAGTCAATTTTTCTCCAGCTATGTCTTCCCCTCATAGACCTGTTTGCTTCTGCCAAGAAGAGAAAAATATCCACCTTCATATCTCTGTTTCCGGAAGTCATGGCACTTTCAGTAGACTCTCTAGCTCAGTATTGGGACAACATGTTCGCTTATGTTTTTTCCCATATGATTCTCATTCCTGTGGTACTCTGAAAGATCAGGCAACTTCATTGTGTGGTCCTGTTAATAGCTCAGTTTTGGCTGACATAATCCTGGTTTCCGGATCTCCTGGACCTTCTTGTAGATCTCCCTCTGTTTCTTCCTGTCTCCCACAATCTATTGTCCCAGATCAGAGGCAGGATTTTCCATCAGAATCCAGAAATCTTCCTCTTTTCAGTCTGGAAGTTGTCGAGTTGCCCTTCCTTTGTCAATCTTTTCAGTCAGTTTTCAGGAACTTTTGGAGAAATCACTCAACTTCCACTCGTAACATTTATTAGGCTCGATTTGAGTTTTTCAACAATGGGGTTCAGTCCGTTCTATCCTTCCCTCTGAGCACTGTGACTCAGGTCACAGATTTCTGTCAGTTCCTATCGATTTGGTCTGAACTCCTTGTCAAATGTTTTCTTGACCTTTCGCTCCAAGTACAAAAAATTTATTTCACGACCTCATTAAAGGTATGGGTAATTCACGTCCTCCTTTTAAGAAACCCCTTCCTTCCTGGAACCTTTCGCTTGTATCACAGGTTCTTGATCGGAAACATTTCGATCCTTTGGTTCTGTTGTTTAGAACATCTTACCATCAAAGCAGTATTTTTATTAGCAGTAGCATTAGCTAACCATCGCTCTGAAATTCATGCCTTTTCTGCTGAATTGGATGGTTTTCAGATTACGGGTCTTAGCATTATTCTTTATCCCAGGGCAGAATTTCTGTCAAAACTCAGTCAGCCATTTTTTGGGTTAATCCCATTATAATTCATAAACTTTCTTCCTTTTTCAGAAGAAGCTGTATTTTGACCCTGTTAGGTCCTATCATTGTTGCCTGGACTCTTGTCACATGTCTTCATAGTCCTTCAGTTCAAGATCAGTAACATTTCATGATCTCTTTAGAGTTTTGGAAAATTCTCATCCTCCCTTCGGTAACCCCTTCCATCTTGGAACCTATCCCTTGTACATCAGATTCTAGCTGGTAAACTCTTTAACCCTAAGGAACCTACGAGCCATCTAGACGGCGCGCAAAAAGCGTACAAATGAGCTGTCTGGATGGTTTTCAATAATTGGACGTGGTGGCCTACGCGTCGTCTGGATGGCTTTAAGAGCACCAGTTTTCGATCGCTAAATACGCAAGCATTACGGGCGTTTTATCCCATGAAACTTAGCGTTACATTACGTCAGATGATTGAATTTTATAAATCCACTGTTGATTGGTCAATTCAGTTTGTTTACAAATTTCTACGGGAAAATATAAATAGTTTTCTGTGAATGAAATTCCTAGTTTAAAATCTTCAACGATAGCGTATCGATTCCTTTATTTAACCGAGTACTCGATTCCCTGATGGCCGGAATCGCTTAGTGAGAATGTCTAACCTAATTTATAATTGCATTCGGTAAAATATTACATACAGCTGAATAGCTACGCTGACGCCTAAAAGATTTAAAGTGCATCCTTACATAGCTTGCCCATTAATACCATTATATCACACCCGTCATTTAGCTTCTAGGGAGATATTGTCGTGCGTCTACGGTCTAATTTCTATTCCTCAATCATCTATCTATCATGATAACGCATGTTACGGGGCCGCTACTGGGTCAATACGGGCCCGTAACATGCATTATTAAAGTAATGCCAGTCATGAGACATATTAGCTTGCTATTGCCCTTTGAAATCACCGTTGTTGACTGTTCCAGTTTTATTTCCGTTTTCTATTGTTCTTTCATCTTGTAAATGTTTCTCTTCTTTTTTTCTTCAGGATCATATGGCGAATAGGACAGTTATCTGGTTGAGATTTCATGAAAATGATGAATCTGTAATTCTATCTTCTGCACTATGTTATTAACCCCTACCATTCTATGTCAAAATTTTAAATTTTCAAATTAAATTAAAGGAACTGGTGTTCTTGTCTCAACAGATTTGGTGGAAGATGTTGCTGTCGTAGATAGCAACATCATCCACCAAACCAAAGTTGTTAAAAAATGTACACCAGTTTCTATTAGTTGAAGTAGAACAGTACCAGTTTTCCAGGCTATTGGCACATTAAAAGATAGAATATTGACATCAGAGTGGTAAGCGTTAAATCTGATGCGCTTGATGTAAATCTACTGTACCATTTTATTTCGAATCACTTATTGTATAAGCTCCCATTGTAAACTACATGTATGTCAAATACAGTTTCTTCTATGTAAGAGTGTCATATTACTTAGTAGGACTGGTGATTAAATTGTTGAATATTTTGAGATCGATTGGACTGGAAGATGTTGCTGCATTAGGTGACAACATGTTCCAGTGGTAAAGCTTGCGTATTAAAGGGTTGAATACTGTATTATTTGTAAGCTATCAGTGTAAATATCAAATAAAGTTTACTCGATGTGAGAGGGAGAGAGAGAATCTCATCTTAGGTAATCAGACTGGACTATGTATAGTAGATTTGTTGAATATATCGAGTCCAATTTGATTGGAAACTGGTGTTGTTTTGGACAACAATAGATTCCAATTAAATTTGTAAAAATATACTCAACAGATTGTTTCTTTAGATTGCAGGTACTTTTGATCTTTATTGCTATTCATTCCTGGATTATTACCCTTGCCCTAAGAGGAAAGAGGGTATTATGTGTGTGCATGCATCCGGTATTGCATCTAAAAAACTACTGATCCGATTCGTTTAAAATTTTAACACAACAAACCAACATAACCTAAACAAGGGTTTCCAGACTTTGGCTGTGATCTGTGTGATCATACATAAAGATTTAACAAATTTGGATATGACAAAAACGGTAGGGTGGTCTCGGTGGTGGTTTACAATCTCTGATTACTCCTGTTCATAATGATATTTATCAAGCATCAAGTCTTCGACAATGATGGTAAGTAAGTGATAACTAAATTGCTTGGTCGATGACGCATTATAGCAAATTTCCATGCTCACCACTTTGACCTCTTTACCCATCCCACCCCTGGAGGCGCTCTGCACTCCATAATCACATACCAAATTTGTTTGAATTAGTTTCATTACACAGAGACTAGTGGATTGTTGTGAAAAATCTGGAT
The DNA here is from genome assembly GCA_034401795.1 of Chaetoderma sp. LZ-2023a. Classification (NCBI taxonomy): domain Eukaryota; kingdom Metazoa; phylum Mollusca; class Caudofoveata; order Chaetodermatida; family Chaetodermatidae; genus Chaetoderma; species Chaetoderma sp. LZ-2023a. The sequence continues at coordinate 130,696,728 of CM067373.1, read as the reverse complement.
GTCATCAGAGGAAGTGATCTGTGAGAGCAGGAGTTAAAATTAACATGAGCCAGAGGCTAGTAGAAATTGACCAGGGTTAGTACAATGACCAGCCCAATGGTAACAATTTCATTTGTCAACCCTTTAATGGTCATGGTGGCCAAAGAATGCCTCTGCTGTTATCTTCAGAAATGTTGATTAGCAGAGCAAGACTTTTTGAAAATTTACCACTAGAATGCTCGGTAATTGAGCCAGTCATTCCAGTTGTAAAATTTCAAAAATAGTCTTCCCTTGGTCTGTATAGAAAATTTGAAGGGCTAAAGTAGAATCTAGTAATCACTAGTCCTATCTGAACGTAGTAACTAAATTGGCTTAATTTCAATTCATCGAGAGTGGTCTATGAAAAATCCAGAAATCTAGATAAATCTGGAAGACTCCAATCTCTGCTTACAATAAATTTCTTGACCTTTTAACCCCTTCTCCAACCCAAAGAAATAACTGTCAGGCAATCCACAATTATATGGGCAACCCACACACCAAATTTCTTTGAATTCCACACAACAGTTTGGGAGTAAAGTATGAGACATTTTTTTGGTATATTTGAACCTTGGACCCCACCCCCTGACCTCCAGTGGGCGGGGCCAAATCCAAATGTTGTCTTGCAAGGCGCAATCATATGGGTAACCGCCATACCAAATTTGCTTGAAATCGACCCAAATGTTTTGGAGGAAATAGCATGTGTGTAGTAGCGGATCATGTTTCGAACGTACATCATCATGTTTTAGTTCAAATATACTGTTTCCATACAGAAATTAGATTATAGAGTAACACAGGTCATCAAATTTTTATTTTTATAAAATCCATGTTAGTAAATCCATTAGCCGTAGCAGGAAAAACTGAGTCCCTTTAGAAGCCATCGCCCATCAGTCGCCTGCAAAAAATAGGAAGGATAAGTTAGAAATATACAAATTCTAGAAGTGTTTATATTAAGACTAACAATCAAATTTTTTCATGAAAATTTAAATTTTCTCAGACGATGCCCATATGCAGACCAAGAGCAAGTCATTCCAGTGATACATTTTCAAAAATAATCTTACTTTGGTCAGAAAATTAACATTTTCCTCGACAACTGCAGCAGTTTTGGTCTGACTCAAATGTTAAATGGTTAACAACATACATGTACGGCACAAGGTCATAGAGATATATAGTCCGAGTCTGCTCTGACTCAACCCGCCCCAGTGACAGATATTTAGACAGACTGAGAGTCTGTCCAAATATCTGTCACAGCGGCAGGTTGAGTCGGAGCAGACTCAGACTAAGGGATATACTGGTAAACATTATGAGCCGACAACGGGTGTTATGGTCATACACCGCCCTCAGATTTTAGCGCAGAAATGAAATGAATAATATAATAAATGGTGGGCATATATCGTCCAAGGAGGGAGTATGACTACTAGTTACTGGATTAACCTTTTCAATCGACAAGAGCGAATAATAAATTTGCTACCAGATTCAAAATTCTGTTGAATATTTTGAAACTAATTAAACTGGCTAAGGCAGCACCAGCTTCACATTGGATTCCAAATATTCAACATCTTACATTTTATAATGACTGTAAATGTGAAGTTCTGGAATTTCAGGTTCAAATGTGACAATTGTTTTTGATTTTGGGCACACAAGTTTATTTCAGGGCCCCGGTTCTCTATATCTCTGATCAGAGGATACTGGCCACACAGTAAATGGTGATAGAATGTTTGTAACCAGGGCAATAGTGAAATATTTGTTTTCTAAGGAATTATTAGTAAGTTCCAGTCATCAATGATTTTTAGTAAATGTGCTATTACTTGTAAGTTTTCAGTTACTCAATGACTAATTTAACCGAGAAAGTTATAGATTCTGTTAAGAGAGCAGCTGCACCAATAATATATAAATCAATTTCGTTTACCTCTGGTCGCGAAATAACAATAAGGTTAGAGATAAACAATCCGATAGGCTCAATCATCGATGCGTGTCATTGTTTACAATTTCCGAGAAAACGTACTCTTCAAATTACCGTCAGTAATTAGGGCGAGTTGAGATGCGAAAGTTGTCAAATATATCGGCATCCCAATTCCCGATTGGCAATATCGTTAATCTAGTCATCTGTCTACTTTTTAGTTTGTGGCGTAGAAGAAATATGCATAAATTGACATTTGAACACACATACTATTTTACAAAACAGCTGATCGTGTCGCCATCTTGCCGGAAAAATTAATATTCATGTATTCCCGACCAATCAGACGCATCAATCTTATAGCACGTGATACGGTGTTGCCAATAACGGGTAATGAGCTTGGTACTCGTATATTAGATACGGGTACAATTCTACAAATTTCTCTCGTTCTCTCATGATCTTTCACGATAAACGATTCCTATTTGGGACGCCGCTACGAAAAAATGTCTGATGCTATAGAATCTTAGTGTAAAACATTCGTGTTCGCTTTTTAAATGGCTGAGTGCACCCAGCAATGCTACATAGCATAAAATTTGCCATTTATTTGCTGGCAACGCTGAGAAACTCTGGTATGTGTTCGATTATGTATAAAGGAATTATTCAACATTGAATGAGGCCTCCCCCCTTCGAAATCATGACCGGAATTTCTCGAAATTTTACAGTACCATGACATAATATGATTGTCATTTTCACATCTTATCGGATGAAAACCTTCACGAAACTTTGCTATCTGTTAGTTTTAATACCATTGTGATTAAATTTATCAATGGCATTTGTAAAATTTTAAAAAACTTCGATAAACTTTGCAAAAATAGACCAATGTATTTATCCTACACGGTGTGGCCATTTTGAGAGGCACGTTGACTAACTAAAATATATTTTATTCATACAAATTTTATATGTACGTAAAGGTATTTTATTGCTCTTTCTAATGATATATAGTTTTATATATAGTGAGCTGTTACTTTGCCAAATATAGTTAATATAGTTGGCATGGTAGCACTACGCCGCTATCACTCCACTACCGCTTATAGGCTAGGTTTCTAAGCAAGTTTCTAGCTTTTGGCTGTAGGGTTTCTAACACTTTTTTGTAAGTTCTTGGTAGGGCCCAGAGGGTTAATCCTTTAGGATCTGGTTGGTTTAAACATTTTACTCTCAGAGCATCCTTGTTATTAGCAATAGCTTCAGCTAGCCGTCTTTTGGAAATTCATGCTTTATCTGCTGATTGGGATAGTTTTCAAGTTACGGGTAGTGTCAGGCACAGTCTTGCCATTTCCTGACATTTTGGCAGGTACAGATTTAAACAGTCCCAGTAGGTGCAGTGTGCAACAAAAGAATCTGCATTCAAATGTTGACAAATCCATAAAATATGCATCTCCCTTAGGTGTATCATGATCATTATGACACACATGTTTAGATGCTTTTTGACATGTTTCTAATAAGTTCAAGTAAAGAACACTGTGAAGTAGTATAATGTTGACAGCCAGCAAATTCTGGATGTCGGGTACTAAGTAGCTGGTGCCTGGCAGAGTGTTGGATACTGTTGAAAAAGTTATTTTCAGGCCTGTCCTGGGTCAGAATTTCTGTCCAAACTCAGTTGAGTTTTTAGATAAACCCATCATATTTCATAGGCTTTCTGCTTTATCTCCAGATGACCCTGTCTGGATCCCTGTTAGGGTTTATATTTACAAATTCCGTTCAACTTGCAAACGATCCGATGATAGTCATCTTTGGGTTATGTTTGCAGTAAGGTTTGATAGTCCTGCCTCTTTAACCACTATTTCACGTTGGTTCGTTGATACTATTAAAATTTGCCATGAATTAGCTTCTCCCGGGGACAATTCATTAGTTGGTGTTAAGGCCCATGATGTTAGGGGCCTTGCCACCTCTTGTGCCCTTTTTTATTGATCTTGTCTTGATGATTTCATTCAAGTTTCTATCTGGAAATCAGAGAATTCTTTATTAATTTCTATCTTAAGATTCTGGTGCTTCTTCCTTCTTCTATAAAAATAGTCAGAAGGTAGCTTCAGGGATCATCTTCTCTTCCTTCATAATCTTCATTCGTATAAGATATTTTATTTGAGATGAGAGTGAGTTCATTACTTCTTTCTCATGTGGGTATTTCGCCTCTTTCATATCATCTCTCATCACATTTTATTTTTATTCATTTCATTCTTGCATGATCATCTCTTCTCTCTTGTATTCATGTAGTCGTTTAATGTCCTCCTTTCTGCTCTCCTTCTTTCTTCTGTACCTTTTCTATTAGGGTTATTTATGAGAGTAATTCTGAGGAATTACCGTCATTTGTAATATCTTACTCTACTTGTTTTTACTAACTTTTTATTCATTCTTTCTATTTTTTACATCAATTTTGCGCAAAAATTCGCCTCCCTCTGGGTTTTGTGCAATGTTGAAATCTGTATTTTAGCAATAGTAATGCAAGGAGGTCGGTTATAATGTAGTCTTCTTCTTTTCGTTCGCTGATCATACCGCCAGCCATGTAAGTGACTATCGACATGATCATAAGCGTTAAGTGCGTGGATCCATGGTTTATTAGAGTGCGCCATGCAGCCTGGAACCTCCGTCTTCAGCACTCGAGGTTTCTGTCAGGGTTACCTCACCCTTACCTCCTTTAGTCGCCTCGTACGACACGCAGAGGATACGGAAGGTGTATTCTAAGCCCCACCTACAGGGCAAATAATGTAGTAATAATGACCAGACGACCCAGAGGGTCTGGTCTTATGTTTTACTAATTACATATACCTACCTCCTTGCATTACGGCCTACCTTAAGCCTCCCCTCTGTCAATTATTTTTTTTGGGTGTGGAGGGTTCTTGTGGCTTCATTTTAATGGTCATATCTTGTTAGAATAGTTCTATTCAGCATAAGATATTCATTATATTCTTCAGCCTTCGGGTATACCCGGATATGTCAGTTTTTGACATATTTGGGTATTTCTGAAAGAAATTTCCTGTCATAATGTACAGAGTATTTTGGTTAATTTTAATTTCGGCTTTAGTCAGATATTCAGAGTCGAGTAGTGATAGGATCATCTGCCTCTTCATGGATCTGCATAAAGCTGGACTATATGACTGGATTCGTCAAAGGAATGAAGTCTTGGCTGCTACCATCAAGGTCATGTGATAGCTATCAGCCAATGAGGTTGTAATTGTGCTTAATGACCTACTCAGTGGCTCTGGGTATTGGATTAACCCTCTTCTTGCCTCATTCTGAGATTTAGCATTCAAGCGAATTACTATGGATCTCATCATTAGAGAGAGTATGGAGATTCCTGAAGAAGCCTTCAGTCACTGTAACCACAATACCCAGCAAACATTGGCTGTAAAAAATTCATCCTACTACGCTTCCCTTCAGAGAAGGAAAGAGCAATAGTAATGCAAGGAGGTAGGTATGGGTAATTAGTAAAACATAAGACCAGACCCTCCGGGTCGTCTGGTCATCCTCTTGGCCTGCAAATGGGCATTTTTCAAGACCACTCAAGGTCTAGGCGGGTTTTATCCAGCCGGACCATTAGGGCTGTAGCAATAGGTTTTGCATGAATATGATAAGTATTGCGATATGCTGGTCACGATGAGGTAAACGATACAATATGCTATTCTTTCACTAACTTTCATCTGAACCTGTCAATTTTATGCCACTCAGTGCTCATAAACAAATAATGAACATATTCAGATGAAACTTATTGAAAATGGTGTACTTGTGCCTAACTTTAACTATAACTTATCCGACAATGTTGACAAATGAAGGACGCCATAGCCATATTTCCCTGTAGCGTGTGTATCAATACACCAGGTCATGATATGATACACCTTATCGAGTTATCGGTTATCGAGCCAGTCATTCCAGTGATAAGTTTTCAAAAATTCTATTCTCTTGACCTGTAAATGGACATTCCACAAGACCATAACAGAGGCTGGTTTTGACCGGCATGACCACTAAAGGTTGAATATATTGAGATTTGTTTTCATGCAAACATCCTGAAGGTATTTTGATGTTTCCGACAATATTGTTCATTACAAGTTTATGTTCCAATAGACGGATCCATTTATAGCTATGCCCCGTCCATTTCTACCTAAGCTCCGCCAATGCTTTGCACAATTGATTTATCTATGTTGAAACCTGAATTCCCATAATTTCAAGGTAACTATACAGGTAAACTGTTGAATATTTTTAAACTAATTTGGCTGGGTGCTCTTGCTGCTTAGTCAAATTAGCTGCAAAATATTCAACAGAATCTTTAACCCTTTAACCCTCGTATTTGATCAAGAAAATTTCAATTTTCTCATAGAAAATGTCCAGTTGCAGGCCAAGAGAAGACAATTTTTGAAAATTTACCACTGGAATGACTGGCTCAGTTATTGAGCTAGTCATTCCAGTGGTAAATTTTCAAAAATAGTCTTGGTCTGTAAATGGACATTTCTCAAGACCACTGCAGAAGCCGTTTTTGGCTGATATGAGGGTTAAATGGTTAATAGATAGTAAATCCATCAAAGACATACAATTCGTACAAAATATTCCAGCTTCATGACGGGAGTATTTTCTGTCAATTATGATTGGGAGGTCAACCTACATGTGACGTAATTGATTATGGTGTCATATACTTGAGCGCCAGATCAGATCTATCCATTGCGTATAACTGTCTGGTAGGCTTGCGTGATTTTTCGATTTAATCGTGACGTTCGATTTATTTTTAAAATCACGATTTTTACGATGTAACTGAGGAAAAATCAGAAAATTGTCAAAAATTTCCTGTTTAAAAAAAATCTGAAGTGTATACTTTTCCGTCACATTTTATCAGTACATGAGTACAATTATAATCGATTCATGCCTGTGTTCATTGTGTTTATATCCCGCCGTGCCGAATAATTACTAATCACAACACAAAGCGCGACAATAAACAAGCTAACAATAGCGAGGTAACACCTTTGTCATTGAGAAAAATCAGCTAGTTACTCCGTCGAATCGCCATATAATGTTCTTTCTTTCGCTGCAGACCCTGACTCTGTCGTGAAATGCCAAGTATATACTTAGTTGCAGAGTGTTAGGCAATCAGTGAACAGAATTCTCGGGTTAGCAGTTTCAGGCGGTGTAATAATTTTTCCTTTTTGATTCGGTTGTCATGTGAAATTAAAGAAAATAAAGCAACATCATTCCAGGTTGTTTGATTTTGAACTGTGCGTTCTGTTGATTACTCTTAAATGTAAATCGCACAGTCTGAAAGCAACTATAAACTGCTCTATAGGACGAGTTTACGCCGTTACACTCGTACCTACTCAAAGCTCCCATCCTATGTATGTGGATTGCCCAGTATCGCCCCGCGATAATGACCTAAACTCGTCTTACAAAGGGAGGCTATAAGCGGAAGCTGATACATCATGTAATTTATATTTTTTTCTCGGTGACATTTTATCTCAAATTTTGATGAAATAATAATGTTTATTAAACTATACGCAATATTTAGGTGGTCCCAATTAATAATTTCACTCCCGCGAGGATGGATATAAGGCATACATTAATCATAGACGTAGGATGGTAAGAATTCGGCGCATGAAAATGTGTTCTAATTTCGTGCTATTTTTGTATCATTTATTTCAACTTTTTCTAGAAACAAGTCACGTTACCCCGGTTTATACTTTTAGGAATTTGGACCTACGATTTGATCGAAAATTGCGATTTTTTTTTATAAAATCGATCACGATGTTTCAAAGCAAAAATCGTGCAAGCCTACTATCTGGTATTAGCTTGCTATAAAATGATCTTTTGCACTAGAATTTCATCTTGAAGCAAGCCAGGCCTGTGTAGTACGGGTGAGGGAGGAATGTGTGTGTGTGCGTGCGCAGGCAAGTGCACTCGTGCGTGTTTTGATTCGCATCTGCTTCTTGTCATGTACTGCTTTCTGATGCAGACCAAGAGAAGATTATTTTTGAAACTTTATCACTGGAATGACTGGCTCAGTTATCGAGCCATTCGTTCCAATGAGAAATTTTCAAAAAATAGTCTTCTCTTGGTCTGCAAATGGCCGTTTCTCAAGACCACTGCAGAGGCCATTTTTGGCTGATATGAGTGTAACATTTAATCTGTGATCATTTATACATTCTGTTCTAGAACACATTATTCAGCCACGATCAGATTGCTGATCTTCGAACCCGATTGCTGCCAGAGCCGATCGTCGCTAATCATGTTGGTGAAACAGATTTTGAAGATTACACGACCTTGCCGGATATTGGCGAGCAGACAGTAAAGATTGTTCATTTGGAAAAGACAGATGAACCATTGGTAATGTAGCATATGTTTGTCGTTCTTTTAACAATATCATTTGTTGGACTAAGCCAATTTATACTTTTTTATTCAAAATTTGTAATTACGAAGTGCGAATCGCTATAGTTATGGCATAGTTAGCTTTTGTTAGAAATATAAAAATTTGTCTAACTAACACGGTATACAACTTATACTACAATGTAGATGTGATATAGTATTTATAAATATCATTTTAACTGTCTGGCTGCAGAGTTTTTGTAGATGACATGTTCCATGGGTTATATCTCTGGAACTGCTAAATTTTTTGAAAACAATTTTGACTGAAAGCTGTTTCACTCAAATTGTTGTCATAATGTCCAACAGGTCCAGAGTTACTGGCAATTTAAATTATTGTCTGGTGGCTTGCAGCAGGCAGACAGTTAAACACATTTTCATTCTAAATTTCAAGAAACTTGTGCCCAGTGCAATATCTAATAAGTATTTTAGTTAGTGATTTGAAATTGATGACCCTAGTTGTTATTTGTTACAGGGTGCGACTGTGAGAAATGATGGAGAGGCGGTGATGATCGGCAGAATTGTGAAAGGAAGCACGGCTGAAAAAAGCGGTATGTACAATGTTTATTTATTCTCTGCTGCCTAGTCATAGATCAGTGACAATCAAACGGATGCATTCCACCATATCCATCAGTCATATGACTTCATAATCATCTATGTGATGTGCAGAATGACGTCATAATCAATTACGTCATGAATGACATTAGCAAAGTTCATCGCGAATGTTTAATTGATGACAAACTAAGCGTTGTTGAACAAATTGCGTCTACTATTTAATAAACATGCTGTTGACTATTTTGAGACTAATTTAATGGGCCACTGTTGCTGCCATAGGTAGCAATAACACGCAGTTAATTTAGTTTCAAAATATTCAACAGCGTACATGTACAGTTGTCTAGAAATTGATAGTCAGGGAGTTCAGGGATCTATTGATCCCAACACAGGCGAAGTGTGGGTGGAGCTTATCTAAAGATAAGCGGGGCATAACTAAAACTGAAAAGGTCCATTATGTCACGTTTTGTGGGTGAAATAGAGATATCCATTTCTAGCTAAGCTCCACCCACTTTATATGCCCATTTGAATCGATGTTAAAACATTGAACCCTGAATTCCCAGAAGCAATTACAAGGTAACAATACAAGTAGGCTGTTGAATACTTCGAAACTAATTTGGCTTGGGGCAATTTCCAATCAAATTGGTTTCGAAATATTCAACAGAATGTTTTTGTCAAGCCATGCATGAAGCGGAGGATGCCTCGGCATAGTGATACACATGGCACGCGGCGTACACAAAGTTTTAGAAGAATGTTAAGTTTTTCAATGGACAGTTAAGTCATCAAGGACTTCTCCAATCTCATGAAAAAACCAGGCCTTAAGTAATACCATGCCATACTATACCATGCTCTATGCGATAGCAGACCTTACCATGGCAATCCGTAAGTCATGACAATGGCCACATATGCTATGTGATATGCAGTAAAGCAAGGGCTTGACACATGGGATGCAGTCGTTCTAGTTTAACATGTTTAAATTGTAAATTAATCGAAGACATACAAGTCAAACAGTTTCGTGATAGACCATTGCCACTTTCATGATGTACATGTGTCATTTTGATTGTGATGCCAGCTAACAAGTGACATATTTGATTATGACATTAGATACTTGAGTGACTTGTCAAATCCCTCCATTAAATTCATTCACATCCCAGAAAAATATGGTCTTTGCAATATAAACTTATTCTGTTGACAATTTTGAAGTTGATTTGACTGGAAGCTGCTGCTGCCTAAGCTTCCAGTCAAATTAATTTCAAAATAGTCAACAGTATTCCTGTATGGTTGCTTTAACCTTTCATAGGTTCGATAGTGAAAAATCTGGTGTACATTTTTCAACAATTTTGGCGGGCGATGTTGCTGTCTATGACAGCACCATCTTCCACCAAATTTGTTGAAAAATTAACACCAGGTCATCTTTTAATTTAATTAGAATATTTAAAAGTTTGACATCAGAGTGGTAAGAGTTAAAAATAAAATATTGGGAATTCATGGATGAAACAATTAATCTGTAATGTTCTGAGTGGTAGACTCTTGCTGCGACACATGTCTCTGACTGTCATATTTTAGCACCTGCCATGCCCCCAGAGACACATTTCAAACATAGAGGATGAAATGCATACAACAGCTTAATCATTTCAAGTACGACAATTTCTGTTTAGATGGTAGAAATATATTTTGAAATTAATTTTACTGGAATGCTTTCCTGCCATAGGCAACAATGGCTTAGTTAAATTGCTTTTAAAACATTCAACAGCTTACATGTATGATTGTCTTGAGGTGGACATATTGGTGTTTCGGTGGTTAATGTCTGTCCCGGGCAATGACACCTATTTCTTAGAACCCTATTAATAGATCAATACAAATGGCACATTTTTGCATCAATTTAATTATCCCTTCAATTATGGTAGCTATGGTAACATAACTAAATGGGCTTATTATGTTGCAAATCATTTAATTGTAATATTTACACTACAGCAACTAATTTTAGAGATTTATCCACTCAAACCGAGCCAGTCATTCCAGTGGTAAATTTTCAAAAATAGTCCTCTTGGTCTGTAAATGGACATTCAATAAGCAAATATTTTCTTGACCAAATTTGACCATTAAAGGGTTAACTGGCTTGGTGGCTGTGCCAGTCACTCTGGTAGTAAGTTTCTTAAAAGGGATTTATCAATTGTCATTGTCTTATATGGCTATGAGATAATTTTTATTTCTTGAACCAATTTTCATCATTATAGGCTTAAGCGGAGTGCCCTATTGCCATGGATATATATTTCCCTCGCAGTAGCCATTGTGCTATATGTGTGTAAAACCCAAACCAGCCAAAATCAATTTCTGCAGTGATCTGGAGAAATGTTGATTTGCGGATAAAGAGAAGAGTATTTTTTAAATTTTGCCACTGGAATGACTGACTCAATAACCAACCGAGCCAGTCATTTCAGCGATGAATTTTAAAAAAATATTCTCTTTGTCTGGAAATGGATATTTTCTATGCGAAAATTGAAACTTCTTGAAAAAAATGTGAGTATTAAGAGTTAATGAATACAGATTTTTGCCCTAAGTAATCTTTCTGTTTTCTCTCATCCTTAGGTCTCTTACACGAGGGCGATGAAATACTTGAAGTTAATGGTATTGACATGCGTGGCAAATCCATTAATGATGTCTCCGATATACTTGTAAGTATCGGCCTGATATAACACATTACTGATCACTGCATTCACCGGGAGGGATAGATAAATCCTGTCATTTGTTGAGGCCTACGCAAAGTGGATAATGGCTCGACTTAGTGATCTGATTGGCATCCTGTATGCGATCTGAGAATGGAGGGATCCAATCTGTCACTCAATTATCTGATGTCATAATCAGTTATGTCACTTGTTAGCTGACGTCACAATCATTAAATGAAGTATAGCTGTTTCATGAAAATCAAAAAGGCTGTCACAAAGCGTACTAACTATGTCTCATAAATTTCAATTTAATAAACAGTCTGTTGAATATTTTGAAACTAATTTGACTGGAAGCTCCCCATCAAATTAGTTTCAAAATATTCAACAACTTTTACTCGTATAATTGCCTCGAAATTGAGATTCTGTGAATTCAGGATTCAAAATAAATAAATTGATTCCAAAACATGTAAAAAAAAGTAGGCAGAGCTTGGCTAGAAATGGAGTTCAGTTTATGGTTTAAGACTAAATGGACAGCACCAGCAATATAGTTTCCAAAATTATCATTATGATCTGGGAGTTAATAATGTCCATAGCACTACATTCAATCTGGCTAAAAATAGTTTCTGCAGTGTTCTTCAGAAAGGTCCATTTGCAGACCAAGAGAAGACCATTTGAATTTGAAAATTTACCGCTTGTATGACTGGCTTGATGAATCCACAGATAAAATTTCAAAAATAATTTCTTGTTTGCAAATTGACATTTTCTATGGGAAAATTGAAATTTTCTCTAACAAATTTGAAGATTAACGGGTTAAATTTTAAACATTATTACCAGCTTACAACTAGCACTGGATAATGCAAAAAGACCATTTAACCCTTACCACTCTGATGTTAAATATCCTATCTTTTACTGTGCCAATAGCTGCTGGACATTTTTCAGCAATTTTGTTGGACGATGTTGCTGTCTACGACAGCAACATCTTCCACCAAATTTGTTGAAAAATGAACACCAATTTATCTTTTAATTTAAGTTGAAAATTTAAAATTTTGACATCAAAGTGATACGGGTTAATTAACTTTATGGCAGAACAGATTATAAGTAATTGTGTTTTTATTTTCTTCACTGTGCTCTCAAGCCATGACGCAATACACTTATGGACATTTGTTCAATTAATTACCCTCTTCCTCTTTGGGTGGTTGGTCTGTGCATTCATGCATGTGTGCATGCATGCGTCTGGCAGTATCTAAAAACTACTAATCTGATTTGGCTCAAATTTTAACATAACACTGGGATTGTTACAGTCAAAGAGGATTTCCAGACGTAGGCCATGATCCAGATTAAAAAGCCTAAATCCGCATCAGATATATGGATATTTTGGAAACTATTTGTCTTATTTTGGCTCAAATATTAACGTAATAAAGCCACTTACCGTCAGAGGATTTCCCAACTTTGCCTGTGATTCCGATTAAAAACCAATACGTGGATCGGATCAAATCCGGATCTATAGATATCTCAGAAACTACTTGTCTGATTTAGCTCCTGAAGACGGTAACACAAGATATTGTAACGTACTGCTTTTACAATGTTGGTTCAGAATATCCCACGTATTAAAACATAAATTCTGACAAAATTGGAGTGCAGCGGTCTAAAATCTCTGAATGCCATTTGTAATACTCTCTAATATTTTGCTGATATTATACAATTCTGCAATGAGGCAAACCACAGTTCATACATAGCTAGAATATCCCAACAGATATTCTGAAAAGTAATTTATATGCTGTTATTTGACCTTGTGATATCCAGTTAGTATGAAGGGAAACTTGTG
>CM067373.1:130630996-130682880 GCA_034401795.1 Chaetoderma sp. LZ-2023a | reverse complement strand
CATGACACGTGTGTTTCCGATTCCTACTGCTGACGTACTTATTAGACTATTACTTAGTAGATGCGACCACTGAATGGAGTACAGCCACCTGGTGTGCAAGAGGGTTGCGTCCAACAATGCTCGCCACTAATACCTGCACTCACCATACAGTCGGATGCCGCAGATCTACCGCTGGACGATACAGCGAAGAACAGAAGCGGATACGGATGCAAAACAGTACACAAAGCGGCAAACTAACACAACTGCTCTCTGAACACAAAAAGCTGAACCGTATCTAAACGCTGAGTTAGAGGAATTCCCGGTGTGGACAGAACTATACAGGCGCTTCGATACAAAGTGGGGGGATCGCATCCCAAGGTTAGTTTTAAACATTTAAACAGTGCACACCATACAGCAACATACACCAATAAGAAAGGAAGGGTGGTTATCCTATGCGTGTGCATTATACGGATCTCATCAGTCGGGAAAAATAGTGTATGGTGTTTTGGCGACACCGTTATGCACGTTTGAAGAACTACTTGTAGTAGCGCCATTAAGGTGACGGTTCGAAGAGAAATGCGGGTGTGCTTCTCAATGCAACCGTTCTACCTAAGTTTTAGCCTGCCCGCTTGCAAGTCGGGCGACAAATTTAAGCAAGAAGAAGCGATAACTGCACAGGTGGTAACCATTTAACCGCACGCTGAACAGGTTGTTTATGAAAAAGCACTGGTTCAAGCGGTTATAATATAAATCATAGCTGATATAAAAACGTTCAAAACAGCACTGTTGCCCAGCCTATAGCCTATGTAAAATTTGAAGTAAAAATAAAAGAGGTGCATTAGTATATAAAATGTTAGCACTGGTATTACAATTGAAAGTCCCTAGCTGAATAAATAGCGGTGAGCGCAAAATCCGCATATAACAATGTAGCTGCAACAATGTAATCAAGCGGTTTACAGTCAAATAACAAAGTCAAAGAGCAGGCGGTTACAGTCAAATAACAAAGTCATAGTGCAGGTAGGCTTGCGCGATTATGTGATTAAATCGAAAATCGCGATTATTTTTTAAATTGTGAATTTATATGATTAAAAGTTAAATAATCGAATAATCGTGAATAATTCTACAACATAAAATATTTCAAAACCTACCTTTTAATTACTCTTTAATGCGATCGGTCACGGAAATTGAAATTTTTCTCAGCGAATGCATGCTCATTTGCAGGCCAAGAGAAGACTATTTTTGAAAATGTATCACTGGAATGACTGGCTCGAGAATCGAGCCAGGCATTCCAGTGACACATTTTCAAAAATAGTCTTCTCTTCGCCTGCAAATAGACATTTCTCAACACAATTGCAGCTTTCGTCATTGATATGCTTTTTTGCCGTTATAAATGGGTTATTTGTACTTAAGCTGATTAATCGAGTAATCGCGATTATTATTAAATAATCGATCGTGATTGCTGAAAGCAATAATCGCGCAAGCCTAAGTGCAGGCGGTTACAGTCAAATAACAAAGTCACAGTGCAAGCGGTTACAGTCAAATAATAGAGTCACAGTACAGTGCAAGCGGTTAAAGTTGGGCACAATTACAGTCATAGTGCAACCAGTTACAGTTGATCACAATTAAAGTCAGTGGGCAAGCTGCTATTGTCGATAACAATTAAAGTCACGGTGCAAATAAAGTAACAGTGCAAACGGTTATAGTTGATCACAAATAAAGTAACAGTACAAGCGGTTATAATTGATCACAAATAAAGTAACAGTACAAGCGGTTATAATTGATCACAAATAAAGTAACAGTACAAGCGGTTATAGTTGATCACAATTACAGTCATAGTGCAAGTGGTTATAGTTGATCACAAATAAAGTAACAGTGCAAGCGGTTATAGTTGATCACAATTACAGTCATAGTGCAAGTGGTTATAGTTGATCACAATTACAGTCATAGTGCAAGTGGTTATAGTTGATCACAAATAAAGTAACAGTGCAAGCGGTTATAGTTGATCACAAATAAAGTAACAGTGCAAGCGGTTATAGTTGATCACAAATAAAGTAACAGTGCAAGCGGTTATAGTTGATCACAATTACAGTCATAGTGCAAGTGGTTATAGTTGATCACAATTACAGTCATAGTGCAAGTGGTTATAGTTGATCACAAATAAAGTAACAGTGCATGCGGTTATAGTTGATCACAAATAAAGTAACAGTACACGCGGTTATAATTGATCACAAATAAAGTAACAGTGCATGCGGTTATAGTTGATCACAAATAAAGTAACAGTACAAGCGGTTATAATTGATCACAAATAAAGTAACAGTGCATGCGGTTATAGTTGATCACAAATAAAGTAGCAGTGCAAGCGGTTATAGTTGATCACAAATAAAGTAACAGTGCAAGCGGTTATAGTTGATCACAATTACAGTCATAGTGCAAGTGGTTATAGTTGATCACAATTACAGTCATAGTGCAAGTGGTTATAGTTGATCACAATTACAGTCATAGTGCAAGTGGTTATAGCTGATCACAAATACAGTCATAGTGCAAGTGGGTATAGTTGATCACAATTACAGTCATAGTGCAAGTCGTTATAGTTGATCACAATTACAATCATAGTGCAAGTGGTTATAGTTGATCACAATTACAGTCAGAGTGCAAACGGTTATAGTTGATCACAATTACAGTCATAGTGCAAGTGGTTATAGTTGATCACACTTACAGTCATAGTGTAAGTGGTTATAGTTGATCACAATTACAGTCATAGTGCAAGTGGTTATAGTTGATCACAATTACAATCATGGTGCAAGTGGTTATAGTTGATCACAATTACAGTCATAGTGCAAGTGGTTATAGTTGATCACAATTACAGTCATAGTGCAAGTGGTTATAGTTGATCACAATTACAGTCTTAGTGCAAGTGGTTATGTTGATCACAATTACAGTCATAGTGCAAGTGGTTATAGTTGATCACAATTACAGTCATAGTGCAAGTGGTTATAGTTGATCACAATTACAGTCATAGTGCAAGTGGTTATAGTTGATCACAATTACAGTCATAGTGCAAGTGGTTATAGTTGATCACAATTACAGTCATAGTGCAAGTGGTTATAGTTGATCACAATTACAGTCATAGTGCAAGTGGTTATGGTTGATCACAATTACAGTCATAGTGCAAGTGGTTATAGTTGATCACAATTACAGTCATAGTGCAAGTGGTTATAGTTGATCACAATTAAGTCAAATCTTTTAGCAATTCCAGTGGGAAGCGGTGATGTTGGTCAGTACCTGAACAGATTCCTTTGCAATTTCAGGCTGGGGCGAGGATGTTGGCCAGTACCTGAACAGATCCCTTCGCAATTCAGCGTGAAGCGAGGATGTTGAGTCGCGTCTGTTCGCGGCAACCTGCATGCTCAGCCGATGGGTTGGGTAGTAAGTAACTTCCATTTAGTGTTTTATGTATGTATCAGGCTACTTGACAGTAGCGACTTCTAAAAAAGAGGGTACAAGTCGTGATGTACTCACAGATTTACAGATGACACTGACAGGGTCCTGTTCCAATTGATGCGGCCAAAGTTTGTAGGCAATGTTGGCGACCTGTCTATGGTTGTCAGCCGTCCGTACCCGATGCACGAGTATGCTTCTCCGTAAAAAGTGTGGGGGTGAAATTTGATGATGTATATCGGGTTCCATCAAAAGCGCTCGCCGACTAGCCTTATAAAGGGTCCAGATGGGGTCACGTGATCGTTCCATCTTTTCTCAGCAAATCAGGTTGCGACACAGTCAGACAGCTCCAAAGATGTAGGAGCTCGTTAGCACGTCAACCTCTTGCTGGAGGCAAGCTTGTCTATTTCTGTAACTTTGAAGAATTAATTGTTGAAATTCTGGGGTATCTCAGGTATTACTCATCGCAAAAAGTTTTGAAGATAACTTGGGAAGCCAGAAAGAGGTACGAATTCAAGGCTACCAATATTGGTTCGGTATATTGCGGTTCAAAAGCGGGGCCTGAAGTCATACGCATCCACGGGGGTAGGAAAACATTTACAACTCTGAAAGGTTAGCCATCTCAGTCCCTAGCTTCAACATATGCCGGTGCATGTGTACCACGAAATTAGTCGTCCAAGTGATGTCACCGTACATACGATCTATTCCATCCGGCGAGGTTATAGCATTACCCATCACTTGTCGGCAACAACAGCCAATATGAAGGCACTGTAATGTACACTTGTCACAGCACTGGTTGTAATCACATTAGATGATAATCAGTAGTGCATCCAGTAGGAATATCACAACTGTCCCGTTGTAATTTTGGCATTGTTATTGCCGTCATATGCAACGCCCCTTTTGCGAATATTCAATATGTAAATCACATATTAAATACGGGTTTTTAACCCTCGTGTGTCAACAGCGCATTAAAGCGCTCAAAAGAATATTTATTTCAATTAACCACTTAATTGCCAATGCTTTTCAAGGAAATTTTGCAGCCAAAGAGTATTTTTGTAAATTTATAGCGAAAATGTACAAAAAAAATTATTTCTAAGATGTCAAATGAAATGTTAAGTAAATTTTATTTATGAATTTATGAATTAATGAATTTTATTGGCGTCATTAGCTAAGCCCCATTTTGCAAATATAGAATATCATTGTCAAGTGTATATTTATGTCTCCTTTTCAAATTAACATAGGCCATCGGAATGCCGCCTCATAGGCAACCTAACCTCATGACATAATAGCTATTCATAAACAATGCATGACATTTTAAGCTTGTTATCATGTCATTGACGAAAGATATTCATAGTCCTGGCTCCATCATATACTCTCGCAGTAAGAAAGAAATTTAACCAAATGTCGTGGGTTCGAATTCCGACACTACGCGATGAGCATCAAACATTGTGAAACCGGTCGTGGAGTGGATACGTCTCATGATGTGTCAATAAGACGTTAATCACAATTACGTTATATCACAACATTACCCATAATTAAAACTGGAAAGGTCCATTGACAACGTGGATGGATAAATGTGTGATCGCTATGTGGCATCGTACAGGCACATCATGTACTCAGCTGTCTAATTATAATCTAGCAGTCATCTACAGCCCATGTGACACGTATACGTGGTTCTGTGATATAAAAAAACCGTGTACACCAAAGGTCCCGGGTTCTAATCCTGCCTCTACCTGATGACCACCAAAGGTCTGAAACTGGTCGCGAAGTGGATGAGACCCTGGTGTATGAATAATTCATTAAACATTTCATGACTAAATTCGCCTAAGACTATCATAATATTTCCTTATTGAAAGTCCATTTGCAGGCCAAGAGAAGACCATTTTGAAAAGTCACCACTGTGATGACTGGCTCGGTTACCGAGCCTGTCAGTCCAGTGGTAAATTTTCATAATAGTGTTCTCTTAGCCTGCAAATGGACATTCCTCAAGACAACTGCAGAGGCAGGTTTGTGCCGGCTTAGCCATAAAAGTGTTAATCGACACTTTGTCATACCGCGAAATCCGATATAATTAAGCTCTGGGGAATAAAAATGTCATAAAATAGACGGACTCTATATGAAATATGCGACTTTTGATGAGGCCCATCTGTTCGCGGGTCTGTTTTTTACCAATCACGCTCACCCTGAATCTTATGGACAAATATTTAACCCGAGCTCGGGGTGATATGCTGGAATGTACGCAAGCTTCAGCGCGCGTATGTTGTTCGATCTCCTCCCAACAAGCAACCGCCCCCCCCCCCCCACCCCATACCTCCATCCACTGACACCACCAACTCAACATATTCTCCGCCTTGGCAGAATTGAAGTTAATGAATTACTACATTGTAATATATAAAGATTTGATGTCTGGACTCATCCCACGGAAGTCATTAATACTGTGTCCAGCCACTCCATCCGCCCGAGTATAGTCATATGCGTGTCTCACTAGAATAGTGCTGATTGAGACAATGCCAGGTCACGTTTGATCAGACGAAGCAAATTGATTATGTACTTTTTTACATAAATAGCAAAGCATGTACAGAATATGTGTCCAAGCTGTAAGAACTATACACTCTAGCTTTACAACAAGACCAGGACATGATAATTTATTTTTATCTAGGCTTGCGCAATTATTGGTTTGGGTGATCACGATCGATTGCTTAAGAATAATCGTGATTACTCGATTAATCAGCCTGAGTACAACTTATCCAGACAGAGCAGAAAAATCATATCAATCACAAAAGGTACAATGGTGTTTAGAAACACCCATTTGCAGGCCAAGAGAAAACTAATTTTGAAAATGTATCACTGAATGCTAACCCGATTCTCGAGCCAGGAATTCCAGTCATACATTTTCAAAAATAGTCTTCTCATAGCCTAGCAATGAATATAGATTCGCTGAGTAAAATGTCAATTTTCTTGATCTATTGCATTAAGGAGTAGTTAAAAAGTGGATTTTTTTTTAATGTTTACGCAGTAGAAATTATTCACGATTATTCGATTATTTAATTTTTAAAACGGCAAATTCACGGTTTAAAAAATAATCGCGATTTTAGATTTAATCACGAAATCGCACACGCTTATTTATATCAACCTTGAAATATAAGCATCTACATTTCAAAGCAGCCATATTTGTAAGATGAAACTGAAACTTGATATCTTAAAGTTAATTTGATTGGAAACGGTGCTGCTTTTTTTTAACTCGCAAGAGTTTCCTGTCGCATTAGTTTTTCATTATTCCTTATATATAAAGTATTAACGAATTTGTCATCTGGTTTTTACTCTTATCAAACCGGTTAATCATCTATATACGAATGTGTCTAGTTCGGTAATTGCAATCCATATGATAAGCATCCCAATATGGATACGAAACGGAGCATGCATCTTTGACATAATTTGGCATCGAGATATGGATAAGTAAACAATTCACGAGGCGCCAGCCGTGTCAGTTGGGAGATGGATGACAACATCCCACCCGAGCGCATTGACTCGATAAATTAATCATGCTTTGTAACTCTTCGCCCGCGCTCCAAATTTACCCATCCCTATGACAAATTTCCCTCATAAGTACTAGCGTTGTTGGCGCGAAGTGTGCCTCTAATATGAAGTGGTGCTTGATATATGGTATAATGTATTGCACCAAGCGCTCCCCAGTCAGATTAAGTAGTGTAGTGCCTCGCGTTCAACGCGTTTGGTGCCAACTGACGAGAGTCTATTTAGAAAATGGCTTGATATGTGCTTGTGTAGCATTAATATAGTGTCATACCCTTTCAGAGTGTTATCCATGACAAATACGTGTATAGCCCACGACCCCCCCCCCCCACCCCTCGCCAGACACACAAAAGCCACTTAATTCGAGTGCACCCCCACCACCACCCCACTACCTCCATCCTTCTTTTCAGGTCTCACTGGCCGTCACCGCCAGTCTCGCACCACAGACTACAATCACATAGTATAACAACAACAACAACAACGACAACGACAACGACAACGACAACGACAACGACGACGACGACGACATCACCACCACCACCACCAACAACAACCACAACCATTAATTAATAATAAATGTGACCTGGAGCGACATATCCCCTTTAATGACCAACTCTGGTCCAGCAAATCTAAATATTTGCTTATAGAATGTCTTTATGACCGTCGCTTAACCCTTTCAACCTGAATAACAAAACACCAAAATCTTTTACATTTTAATACATCTTATGTTGAATATTTTGGTTCTAATTTGGCTGATAGCTGTTGCTGTCTATTGTAGAAGCAGCTCTCGGTCGAATTGGTTTTAAAATGTTCAGCAGCTTACGCGAACAGTTGCCTTGTAATTGATATCCTAGGAATATAGAGGCCGATTTTCCCGCCTTCGCCATGTAAGGACTAAAGTCGATAATGATGTAGAGTAAGTTTACCAATTCGCTATAATAATGATCCAATAATGATGATGGCGGTGATACAATAATGGTGATGTATAATAATAATAATAATAATAATAATAATAATAATAATAATTTTGTGATACAAAAGCACTCTGCCAAATGGGAAAAATCTAACCAAACCACTGCATTTATCGCTGTGCTTTGATCTGGTTGTAATAAATTGATCGATTGATATATTTGCCACATCGCAAATATAAGGACAACTCTTGATGATAGTGAACGTTAATACAGGAATCCGATCTGACAGTCACGTATATGACGTCATTATCAAATATGTCACTGGTAGGCTGACATCGCAATTAAAATACGTCATGAATGGCATATCTAAGTCTGTCAGAAACTCTTAAAAGTCGGACATGCGTAGGAATTGTATGGCTTTACTACTTAATAACCAGCAACAGCACACAGTCAAATTAGTTTTTAGGTATTCAACAGCTTACCTGTACAGTTTTCTGGAAATTAAGATTCAGAGAGTTCAGCGTTCCATAGATCTCAACAAAGAAAAACGCGGAGGACGGAACTTAGCTAGAGATGGGCGGGGCATAGCTAAAAGTGGATTCATCCATTGATACGTTTATATTTAAACGCGTTGCATAATCAATGGTAATGAGAAGAACGCCGTCGTAAGTTGGGCGCACCTCAAATGCTAGCAGAAATATTCAACATTCAAATTAGTAACGAAGGTGCAAATGACACAATCGGTATTATATATCTACTATTTAGACAAACACCATTACATAATACAGAGCCCATCGATCTCACAGGGGCTTCTAAAGTTAGCTGGATGAATACTATCTGACTGGCTACTACCTATATACTAACATATAGCTAGTATTCATCCAGCTAACTTTAGAAGCCCCTGTCAGATCGATGGGCTCTCTATTATGTACTGGTGTTTGTCTAAATAGTAGATATACATGGATAATACCGATTGTGTCATTTGCATTTATATATATTGGTATATATATATATATATATACAATTTTGGATTTTGGATCGCTGTTATAACCAGTGTGTATTGGTGTAGAGCAGTATGAAAAAGGAAATGGGTGATAACCATATACAACATTGGGCACTAAAGCATGAAATAGAATGTGTTATTAGAAGATATTATTCGGATTTATTTTCAATTCGGCGATCCTGCACCGACTCCCTAAAATGAGAACGGCCTTGGCGCGTGACGTCATTTCAGGGATATATATATATTTCGTGGGAAAGAACAAAATGTACGTTGTCAAATTACGGCGTAAATATCAATCCTCTGTCATTCAACAAAGATCTAGGCAAACTAGGTCAACTGTCTGTTGGCACTTAACCCTTGAAATTCCAGTGTCTCAATTATAAGAAAACTACACAAGAAAGCTCTTGAATATTTTTGAGATTAATTTGACCGGATTATGCTGCTATTGTCATAAACAGTACCAACTCCTAGACAAACTAATTCCAAAAATATTCAACAGCAGGGAATGTGTACAGGTGTGTGTGGGTGGGTGTGGTGGTGGTGGTGGTGGTGGGCGGGAGGTGGGGTGGGTGGGTGGGGAGGGGAAGGGGTGAGTTAATTGAACACAATCACTGCCTACACAATTTCCTGCCGCCGCCTCTGCCCCCAGGAAATTGTGTAGGCAGTGATTGTATTCAATTAACTCACCCCCCCCCCACCCACCTATCCGCCCACGTTAGACTGAACACAACCAAATTTGATATCCGAGTTGCTCCTATGATTGCGGAGTGCAAGAGGCCATTTAGTTTTGGCTCCGCCCCAGGGGTAAAGGGGTTAAAAGGTCAAATTTTAACCTGCGGAAATTGATTACATTTGGCCCCGCCCCCAGGGTGTATGAGATGCGGGTGGTTGGGGTGGGGGTGGGGGTGGGGGGGGGCGGTGTCAAAAGGTCATGAAATTGATTGTAATGCAACTCCTCTGACACTATTCGACGAAATTTAACTTAAATTGGTATGTGAATTACCCATATGACTGCGGAGTGCAAAATGACATTTACATTTGGCTCCGCCGCCGAGGTGTGGGTTGTGGGGTGTGTCAAAAGTTCAAAGTGCTGAATGTGGGGATTTGCGATGAGGCGTCATCGACCGATCAATCTAGTTATCCCCACGCTTTTCGAAGAAAAGGTGGGGATTATGTGATGCGACATGTGTGTGCGTGCGTGCGAGCGTGCGTGCGTGCGTATGTCGGCCGTCTGGGCACTTATCGATTGTAACGCCATCTCCTTCTAGACCATTTCAGATAGAAACTTGAAACTTTGGGTATGATTACACATATGGCCAGGGATGTGCATGGCACTTTTGAAATTGTGTTATGATCCCCAGGGGTGGGGCTCATGGGGTGCGGATTGTGAGTCAAAAATTAAATTTGTCCATGTGGTCATGTCGCATTTCATTTTGAAACCCATTACCCATTGAAACTACATTTCAAGGAATTTATTGTATGTTAGGTCAAAGTGAGGGTAAAACTCGAAGTGGTGAACGCGTGGGCATTCGCGATGGCATGCCATCGACTGCACATTTTAGTTCCTAATGTAAACATTGTCTTGTAACCCGCAATCAAATGGGTAATTAACATACCAAATTTGGCTAAACTCCGCCAAATTGACTTTCTGCACCACCACCCCACCCCCTCCACCCCCTCCACCCAGCCCCACCATGTGATTGGAGCCTAATGTAAACGTCATCTCAATATTATGGGTAACTCACATAACAAATTTGATTAAATTCCACCAATAGGTTTCAGATGAGATAACCAGATGGAGGGACAGACAGGCTGACGATTGCAATATCCCATCCTGTTTTTTAAAAGCACACGAGGACGAGCTACAGTTGCGACTTTGGCATCTTTGTCAGGAATGTAAACAATTGACAGAGAGAGACAGGCAGACTTATACTAATCGCGAGTTCAGATTGTTTCACATTTGAAAAATTTTCTGGAAGTTTTTCGGATTACACATCAGGTTGTGGTCAAATCAGACCAGTAGTTTCCGATCGAGAGATATCCACAGATTCAGAATTCGATCCTATCGGAATTCGGGTTCTTTTATACGGATCATGGACAATACTGGAAATCCTCTTTGACGGCAAGTTTCTTCATGTTAAAATTTGAGCCAAATCGTTGTTATTGTTATTAATTTTGTACAGGCAAATAAAACGCATTCATCTTTTTTGGGATGCTTTATTAAATAATACCATAAAAAGCTGGTAATAAACCAGCGAAAAAGAAAACACCATGGTGCATGCAAAGATTCAAAGCATTTTTTAATTGAACTGAATTATCAATAAGCGCATAAAATAAAATAAAATAGAGAAAAATATCATGAAAATAAACAGCGATGATGTCACATCTCCGCTATACAATGACCATGGAAAATTCAGTAAATTACTTCATTTATCACGTCAGTGTATAACACATTAGCCCTTTAATGGTCAAGCTGGCCAAAACCAGATATGTGGACAATGTCCATTTACACGTCAAAAGGAGAACATCTTTAACAATTTACCACTGAAATACAGAGCCAGTCATTCCAGTGGTAACTTTTCACAAACAGTCTTTTATTGGCCTGCAAATGGACATTCTCTAACACTCATACTTTTCTTGACCATTCTCGACCATTACAGGGTACACATAGAGATTTCACAGAGAGGTCTGTACATAGTATAAATTATAAAATAAATATTTACATATATACGCAGTAGTTAGTGAGGAAAACAAAGAACACGCTATAGCACAATATTATATTATTCTATTCATAGCACTTTTACATATGGGAGGCGGAACCAGTGGCGGGGGGGATCTATGTCAAAAAGAAAATTGGTGGTAGTGCGTGCGTGCGTGCGTGCGTGCGTGCGTGCGCGTGTGTGTGTGTGTGTGGACAGCATATAATATGTCCCCTCATATAAAACATTGATAGACACTTCTAACAATATACAAAATGTAAAATTCTACATTTAAACACAACTTTTACTGCAGTACTTATTTTGACTGGTGAATCTATTACGAAAACAGCTTTAAATAATTTCTGTGTCTAAATTCGTAAATTTTTAGGATGGGGTGTGGATGGGAGACCCCCAGAGTCCCTACTCATGGCAGTGGGACACCCCTCCCAGACACTCATCCGGCTTCATCACACACACACCCCCACCCCACACACAAGCTTGAAAACATTCTGCCACCCTTACTTTTACAACAAATACATGAATTTATTTATTTTAACTTATTTATGAAAAGGGTAAAATAAACAGTATGTTCCCTGTAAATAAAAAGCCTAATTCTGACATTTTCATCTCAACGAATTCTGCGACTGGAATATATGCAACAGTAAATGTAGAATTGCTAAAAAATCCACCTTCAAGAGAACTGAAATAGATTTCAAAATTTTAGATTGATAGCAGTCTTCATGAGTGCCTTCTATTAAAACCCTTTAACGCTTATATCGACCAAAAACGGCTTCAGCACGTGTCTTGAAAAATGTTAACCGAGCCAGTCATTTCAGTGGTAAATTTTCAAAGATATGCTTCTTTGGTCTGCAGATGGACATTTTCCATGAGAAAGTTGAAATTTTCTTGAACAAATTCGAGGGATAAAAGGTTGAGACAAAACATCTTTATTTTTTATTTTGCCTTCATAGATAAATATCCATTTCTTGTTTGTTTGTGACTGTAACGTTTCATTACTGAGACCACTAACCAATGCGCAACAAAATATACTGATAATAATTTAAACAACATCGTATGATTTCAAAATTAAAAGTATTTTGATCGATTGATTGAAGTGTTTCATTGAAATTGTTTCATGACTATGATTGCATTCACAACCGTCATCACTACTAGGCAATGTGGACAGCACAGTATTCTGATTATTCTGAGAAAGATTTGACAACACTGTTGCTGCCTTAGTCAACAATGCCTGTCAATAAAGTTGCACGAAATATCTTCAGCAAGTCTTGCAACACCTTGGAAGCCAGCAGAATGTTCAGACTAGCATTAGCATTACGAGAATGGTTTTATACCAACAATTGCGTGCAGCGAAGATAATAGAGGCTGAAATAATGGCGCCCACAAATATCGATCTAAAATGGCGTCTACACTCCTAGTTAGTAAGTGTCCATAAAGTAACGAATAGTCATAAATTTAGTTAGGATACGTCGGACACGTCGGATCACTAAGGTGAGCCGTCCTCTCATTCACCTAGATCGCGACAACAATTACAGTGTAAATTAAGTAAAGGAATAAAAACAACCAAAATGAATTAAAAAAATTTACTGGTAAATACTTGTTAATCATTCTTAACCTTTTCACCGACAAATCCCGGGAAAAGTACATTCTTTACGATATAACACTTATTCTGTTGAATATTTTAAAATTAATTTGACTGGAAGCCATCGCTTCCTAAGGCAGCAATGGCTTCCAGTCAATTTAATTTAAAAAAATATTTAATAGTGTTCCTGTAGTTGCCTTGAAAATGAGATATGGGGAATTCATGAGCGAAAAGGTTAAAATGTTAATTTAAATGTGTGCACTGCACATGCATATATATGTGCGCGTATGTGTGCGTTCCTGCATGTGTGTGCGTACATGAGTGCATGCATGCATGCATGCATGGACGAGGATGAATTAATGTTACAATTTCACATACATCATGCAAATCTATATTTATGCAAACAATTTCTATATATTAACATTTACTCAATCAGCAAATTTGGCATATTATCATATGTTAAGCTGAATGATATGTCTTTAAAAATGTATGGTCCATACAACCTTGTTTATGATGGGTAGTGGTAGAGAACAGATGAAGTTAACGAGGTAAACACTCAAGTGAGCCAAAAACGGCTTCTGTAGTGGTCTTGAGAAATGCCCAGATGGACAGACGCCGGGGGGGGGGGGTCACCATGGCGTAAGCTCACTTGGCCTTTCAGGTGAGCTAATAATGCGTTTGGTAAATAGATCTATATCTATTGCTTTCATCTTGTTTTAACGCTTTAATGGCCAAGCCAGATAAAATAACCTCTACAATGGTCTTGAAGAATGTCCACTTGCGAACCAAGTGACTATTTTAAACAGTTTTAGGGGATTAACAATTCATCGATGTATCGGTGAATCGCTGCGCTATACACATGCTCATGATACACGTATGGTATCGTCACCTGGTGCGTCGATACACACACGATACAGTATTATTATATAATAGTATAGTAAATTAGTATTATCTTCTGATGGTTTAGCCCTAGACTCCTTGTACAGTGTCGTTCAAAAAAACGTTTTCATTAAGTTCCATCTGAATGTGTTTATTATTTGTTTGTGAGCGCACCGAGAGTCTGAGCGTGGCATAACATGGACAGGTTCAGATGAAACTTAGTGAGAAAGTGACAAATCGTTTCACGTATTGCATCATTAGTGATATTACCAACTTGCATCGAGATATGTCTCGCCTCGTGGCAAAGTGTATCATTACAGCCCTACAAAACCTTACCACTTGAATGTCACTGTAAAAGTTTCGCTTGCAAATTTTCAAAACTTGTCCACTCAAGCAGAGCCGCTCCATAAGCAGTTTTTAACAATCTTGACAATCAAAGGGTTAATTTGGAAAGAGTGGGCCACCATTTGAGTTTGGAATAAACGCACCAAGGCGTGACGAGGCATATACCGCAAGGACAAACACACCAATGCACACGCTGGTTACAAGAACAGAGATTATATACGTTTTCAGTGTATGTCTGAATCTGGCTGGGCACATCTTGATTGATCTTGTTTCAGGTACCCGAAATGCCTATATGATGCCCATGTTCACATTTACAAAGTAATGATTAAATTTCTTGTATGATTCCATCATCCTATTACGGGATTAACATGTGGCCCACATGTCTTTCAGGGTTGGTTAATCAAAGAACAAGAACGCTAAAGCATAATATGTCTCGCCCCTGATATTATTGACCACTGGACACATATTTTTATACTTAAAAGGCAAACTACTATAATTATGAACTAAAAAGGGACATGGAAGTGGTGAGAGAATTTTGGTAATGTCCATACACTGCCTACTATGATCACTTTTTGTCATTCTTTGGAGTCCTCATTGCCTACGGAACATATTCAAAGTCCAAAACCATGAAAAAACCGTGAGAAATACACAAAAGATCTGATGAGCCATTGTTGACTAATATGGCTAATGAAAAACTTTGACGCAAAGATTATCCAAAGCCGTGAAAAAACATGAGAAATTTCTCGAAAATCTGGTTGGTAATGCCGAGGATTGCATCCATGCATTGGATAGAACCAATCTGTAAAGTTTCATTGAAATCTGATGAGCCATTCTTGACTAGTTAGGTTAATGAAAAACCTTAACGCAAATATCCTGCAAAATATTCTAAGTCCAAAACCGCGAAAAAACCATGAGAAATTCCCCAAAAGTCTGCTTAATAATGGTGAAGATCACATCATTGCATTGGATCGAACCAGTCTGTAAAGTTTCATTGAAATCAGATGAGCCATTTTGACTAATAAGGCTAATGAAAAACTTTAACGCAAAAATCATCGAAAATATTCTAAGTCAAAAACCGCGAAAAAAAGATGAGAAATTCCCAGAACGACAGCTTTGTAATGATGAAGATCGCATCCTGGCATTGGATAGAACCAATCTGTAAAGTTTCATTGAAATCTGATAAGCCATTCTTGACTAATAAGGCTAATGAAAAACAGCGCAAAAATCATCCAAAATATTCTCAAAGTCCAAAGCCGCGAAAAAAACCCATGAGAAATTCAAGGAAAATCTGCTTAATAATGCTGCGGTTTGCATCCCTGCATTAGATAGAACCAGTCAGTAAAGTTTTATTAAAATCTGATGAGCCAATCTTGACTAATAAGGATACTGATAAACATTAACGCAAATATCTTGCAAAATATTCCATAGTCCAAAACCATGAAAAAACCATAAGAAATTTCTCGAAAATCTGTTTAGCAATGATGAAGATAGTATCCCTGCATTGGATAGAACCAATCTCTAAAGTTCCACTGTAATCTGACCAGTAACTAAATCTTTACTAACAACGCCAATGAAAAACTTTAAAACAAAAATCATCCAAAATATTCTAAAAGTCCAAAACAGTGGAAAAAACATGAGAAATTTACCGAAAATCTACTTAGGAATGATAAGGATATCCACTTAGGAATGATGAGGATTGCATCCTTACATTGGATAGAAACAGTCAGTAAAGTCTTATTAAAATCTCATGAGCCATTCTTGACTAAGCCCTGGCCAAAAATATCCAGGCTTTTGCCTGGGATATCCTGGCATTTCCGAGCTCAGTCCGAGCTCTGTAAGCCAGGAAAAGCTAGAAATCGTTTAAACTATGGAATCATGGCATTTGCTGGCATATCCTGGAATTCAAAAGGCAGCAGAAGTCAAGAGTTCAAGGAATAGCAACACTCCAGGCTTATCCAGGCTTTTCCTGGCTTTAAAAAGCTTGGATTAGCCAGGAAACGCAGACGTGAAACTGATAAACTACGAAGCCAGGAAAAGCCTGTAGTACATTTGACGTTTATATATGTACTCAATATTCACCCTAGAAATGTTCTATCCTATGATGTATTTTTGTTGATTTGTACTGATATGGGGATCGTAGAATAAAGTGCGCTTTGTTGCCGAGACTACAACTTTGGGCAACTCTGGTAATTTGCATAAATCCAAGATGGCCGCTGGTCGCCATCTTGAAAAATTAACTTTTGATTTACTTCTCCTAGAATGATGTATAATAGCTCTTTTAAGGGGGTGAGAGGTGTGTAGAAGACATTTCTGATGTTATTTTTAAAATTCAAGTTCAAGATCAGGTGCTAAAGGACAGGTCAAGGTCAAAATGCCTGAGTCACAGAGGTCAAATATTCAAAATTGTCATAGAGACTTCAAATTAGGCTCAAATGAAGGGGAATATTATGCTGAATACTATTCTAACAAAATCTGACATGCATACCCCTGCTATTTGCCTGGTTTGTTTTATCAGCCAGCCGGCTCACATCAAGGGCTGATTTGGGGGGGGGGGGGGAATCCCATGGAATGACGTCAATGTTATTAAGGCGAATTTTTTATTGAAAATTTCTTCCTATACCATACTAATTCTAATATTTCTAGTGCATAAGTTCGATATGGTTGATGCATCTGTTGAAGATGGGAAGTGCTTCCTCTCAACCTGCAGTAGGTCAGGACAACTTCAGGCATTCAAACTAGGAAGAATCAAGAAAGTTACTGAACGTACACTCGAGGGGCATGACGTTGAGACCTGTACTAGAATGCAGGCTATTTTAGACTCTCAAGAAGAGCTAGTAAAAACTGTTATTGTTCTTTCACGTCGAAGGAGCAAGTTAAACCCCTTGTGGCTAAGGAGATGAATGATGGTTCAATAGGCAGCGATGCACCACCGCTAGCGAGAATTAGAGTAAAAGAGTTTGATTTAAAAAATCCCAATATTTGTTTTGTGCTAAACTTTGTGAACCTGTTGATCCTAAACACCCTGATAGGTGAGGTAGAGTAGTACAGTGTGACAGAAATTGTGTCGCTGGAGCTCCACCTTTTAAGGGTGTCATGTTGGACTATTGTGTGAAGTTGTTTTAAACAGAATTTTATTTTGTTCAATGGGAGCACAGTAAGACATAAGTCTTATACACGTGTCTCCCATACATACAAATACAATACATTAATAAATACATCAAGATGGGGTATAATAAAACATAATTAAATAGTAACGTATGTATAACTAGTTAATTGATAATCTATATCAACCACTGATTACAATTTTCTAGGCAGTTCACACGCTTACGCATGTGTACGTGAATATGTGCGTGCGTACGTATTGGCGTGCGTGTGTGCATGATGCGAGAGAGAGAGAGAGAGAGAGAGAGAGAGAGAGAGAGAGAGAGAGAGAGAGAGAGAGAGAGAGCGAGGGAGAGAGAAATATGGAGGGAGAGAGGGGTAGGAGGGAGGGAGGAGGAGGATGAGAGAGAGAGAGTAGTATCTATTTAAAGCAGCTGCTCATGGAGCGAAAGATGAAGTGTTTCTACCTCGCTGATCATGTGCAGTAAGCCCGCTATCTCACCTAGTACCTGCGTGTGCTCCATGCTGAGGAAAGCGAGATTGGTCTGTCATACTGCCATCAAGATCGGCAAAGGAGCTCTAAAGGACATGACTCTGCTGAGCCTGTTTGTCAGTGGATTGATGCCTTCGCCATCACCGTACATGTGTCAGACCGCTCGAACTATATCTACTCCGCTGATCCAATAGGCCAGTCTGCAAAGAAGCAGCACAAGGAGGACTTGAGACACCGGCGTGTGATGGATGCAGATGATTGAAGACTTATTGATGCAGAGGTCGATAAGTACCGTCACCAAATAGAAGTTACCCGTCTCCATCTTTACGATCCCGTCACCGGCCACACCCCCTCTGCACCCCCACCTCCGCTTATGTGAATGTGGCTGATTCGGAGAAAAAATGGTACATTGCCAGTCTCCGTGATGGCTTCTACGACCATATTAGTAGCCTCATCAAGCCGATCAATATTCTCAAGAAGCACGTCAAAGTTAACAATGTCAGGCCAGTCATCGACCGTCAGAACATTTTTCTCCGGCTCTTGATGATTGGTCAGCGGCGGCAGATGGAGCTTGGCATCAGTTTGCCTACGAGCCGTGTGCAGTGCCTACCTCGATCATTGACATGAGCATGGTTGTCTCCACAAAGCCAACACGTGGGGCTATCTAAATGCATTGGCGTGCTCGAGATCTCGCCAACAGCTGCCAGCATTGCCATCGCGGATGTTTCACAGCTCTACTACCATATTGGGTGGCCACACAGCGGCAGTCCCTCAGATCTGATTGCGTCCATGCAGGGTCGTCTTAATCCATCACTATCCAGATGGTACTGAGAAAGTCATTGTCTTCAACAAGTACCAAGATGTCTCTGCTAAGGATCACAAGAGAATGCGGCTTGCTGGTGAAGTTACCATCGACTATGATCTTTCCGTTGCCAGTCCTCTGCCCAAAAGAGATGCAATCCTAAAGAGCAAGAACAACAAGCAGAGGCTGACAAACGTGTTGTGTACCTTCAGTCTAGAAGAGAACGTGAAAATAGACATTCAGGAAGATTGTGTTTTGGTCATGATGAGGCAGACATCACAAAAATCTCCTACATCGTCCTTAAGACTGCCAAC
This sequence comes from Chaetoderma sp. LZ-2023a, assembly GCA_034401795.1. NCBI lineage: Eukaryota > Metazoa > Mollusca > Caudofoveata > Chaetodermatida > Chaetodermatidae > Chaetoderma > Chaetoderma sp. LZ-2023a. The sequence continues at coordinate 130,663,784 of CM067373.1, read as the reverse complement.
TGTGGCAAGGGCGTGATCTGTGTACTTAGCGACGACACATATGCCTTTGTCCTACTGCTCTATTGGGTGTATCGGGAGGAGATGAGTGCAAGGCGCAGATGGAGTGATTGGATGGGACAGTGTTGGAGATCAACGCCACCTGCGCTGACCTAGGGTCAAAGTATCTGGATTTGCTTGGCATGCACGCCCTCAGCGCGTGAGACACGACATCATATCCATATACCAAAGTCACTAAACACATTGCTCTGCACACTTGTGACTTTCCAGGTTTGGTTGATGTGCTGGGCGAGGTGGGTGCTACGCAGGTGGATCTGATGGAGGTAGCGAAAACCTTCAAGGCTCTGTATGGTCAGCCACCGGAGACATCCATGGAGTCTTCCCACTTCACACTATTCACTAAGAAGAAGAAAAATTCCAAGGCCATGGCTCTGCCTCCAGCATCTGCCAACCTGTTACTGCATGCGCTGCGGGTTCATCTGCAAGTTATGCTGTGGAAAGTTGCAGGCCACCAAGACCCACCAGATGAATCAGCCAACATCACTCAATTTGGGTGGGAGACGCGGGATATTCTTCAGCGGAATATTCTTCCTGCTCCTGTCATTGCTAAGGGTGACCCAGATCCACAAAAGCTGATTGATATGATTCAGTTACAGTATAAGGCACAATGTAAGACATACACTGAGGCTTGTGGCTGTCACAAAGCACATCTTTCGTGCATGTCGCACTGCAACTGCTCTGGCAAAGAGAGGCGAAGGTCATGAGGGTATTGATGATGGTTTTGCTGACCTTGATTACCTGGATGATGAATTGGAATAGGTAACAGATGAAGCTTATTAGGTAATATCTTAAGTTCATTCTGCTTATAGCATAAGATTGTGTAAATCGTCTTTCTATCTAGAGTTATGAATATTACTCCTTATAAGATCCGTACACTGACTTTCGCCTTTCGAGTTTCCCTCGCAAAGAAATACTATTATGTATAAGCAATGTATTGGTTTCTTCTGTTCATTGTCCGATGAGCCGTCAAATTTGACCTTGACATGCCCTTTATCACCTGATCTTGACCTTGAATTGAAAACATACCATCAGAAATGTCTTCTACACACCTCAAAACTCCTTAAAAGAGCTATTATACATCATTCTAGGACAAGTAGTTAAAAAGTTAATTTTTCATGATGGCGACCAGCGGCCATCTTGGATTTATGCAAATTACCAGAGTTGACCAAAATTGCCGTTCAGCAACAAAGCTGACGTTGTTCTAGGAAACCATGGTAGTACGAATCCATCCAAAAAATTCATAGGATAGAGCATTTCTCGGTTAGGCAAATGACTAATGCACTACTGGATAAGCCTGGAATTTTAATCGCTTGTTTTCAAAGTCAAAGTTCTGGCTTTTTCGAAGAGCCAGGAAATGCCTGGACTTTAGTTATTCTGCATGAAGTTAATAAAATAATACGGTTCGAGCGCTAGGAAATGCCAGGACTTTAGTTATTTTCTTCATCATGTAAAAAGGCTTTTACTTTAGATGACCTTATGACCTGCTAAAATTTGCGGGAAATTTAAGTCTTTGTCTGAAAAAAATCTTGTGCATTACTATATATGCATTATGCGATATGGAATCCGATACAGAATTTACTATTTTGAAAACTCTGACACTACTGTTAGGTAGAATACTTAGGACTAGTAACATTAAAATGGAAATAGTTGTATTGCGAGGTAGGTATTTTATTGATTTACTGAAATCTCTTAAGAGTTACCAGTTTTGGGACAACTTGTTATTAGCTCTATAGTAATACATTGAGCAGACGTTCTAATACATGTAATATGTTAATAATCTATGATTATAGCAAACATATCAAACAGGGTATTATAGAGTGTCAATGCTTTGGTGAAGTTATATTATTTTGTTATCTGTTATTAGTTCATCTGGTGCATGTCATAAGACTGCATGTATTATATCTAGTTTTAGACCTGAAGGTCAGAGGCCATTTAATTATAGAATTTTTTACTACTGTACTTATTATTTCAGCATACATGTATATCACAGTCAGATTACACACACCTCATACATAAGAAGCAATTCGTGACATATTTTAATTATTAGCTCACCTGGCCTGAAAGGCCAAGTGAGCTTATGCCGGGACGACCATCCGCCTTGTGTCCGTCGTCCATCAGATTTTCCTTTAAACGACTTCGTCTCAAGAACCACTGTGCAGATTTCAATTATATTTGGCAGGATGCATCTTTAGGGCATAGGGATCCAAGTTTGTACAAACAAAGCTGATAGGCCAATTTGTCCGGCTGCCATTTTGGATCTTGGCCGATCTTTAGAAACGTCTTTAAAGATCTTCGTAACCGCTTTGGGGATTAATACAAACTTCATGAAATATGATCTACGTTGTAGCGCAAGAGCTGAACCAAGTTTGTTCAAAGGAACTTGATTGGTCAAATGGTTCGGCGACCATCTTGGTTAGTGTTAGTTTTAGCGAAAATTATTATTCCAGAACCGCTGAACGGATCGGGCTGAAATTAGGCAAATATGGGTAGGGACTAAAAGCCAATAAAGTTTATTCAAGGAAAGCTGATGCGTACAAAAACATGGCCACCATGGACCAATCAAAATGTAGCATGTTTGGCGGCCATATTGGATATTTTCATTTGATGGATTTTAGAGCCGAAATTGGTGTTATATATGTTTTTGGTTTTTCTTTAAATTTCCCATTGCTTTAGTATGGGAGCCTTTGGCGGAAAAATAATCCAAGATGGTTGACAAACCGTTTATTCGACAGTTTTGAAAATGGCAAATTTAAGCTCAGAATACAGCAAAACAAATATAAAATCAATTTCGGCCTCAAAATCCATCAAATAAAAATATCCTATAATGGCCACCAAACACACTACATTTTGATTGTCTCACGACGGCCATGTTTTTTTACCGATCAACTTCCCTTGAACAAACTTTAGTAGCCCGTATTCCCTAATCATACCTCCCAAATTTCGACCTGATCCCTTTAGCAGTTCCTTTCAGGACAGGTGAGCTAACAAGCAGCGGAGCGTGATTAAGTGCAAGTGATTAAGCATGCAGGAGTGTGCTGAAGCAAACAGGTAAGCATGGGCGAGGTTGTGGGAGCACATGTCTATGACTGCACGAAGTTGCGGGAGAATATTGTTAAAGGTGTCTAAGGTTAAAGGAGCATGTGGTTAAACGTGTGCAAGGTTGTGGGATCATGCGGTTAAGCATACGTGAGGTTGAGGGAGCATGTGGTTATGTGTGCATGAGGTTGTGGGAGCATGTGGTTAAGCATGCGCATGGTTGTGGGAGCACACAGTTAAGCATGCACGAGGTTGCTGGAGCACATGCTTAAGGATACGCGAGGTTGCCCGGGAGCGCACAGTTAAGCATGCGTGACGTCGTAGGAGTATGTGATTCAGGTATATTCCTGTTTTTTCCAGGTTATTCCTTGTTTTCGGGGCTATTCCTGGATTTTCTCGGGTTATTTCTAGCTTTTTCGGGATATGCCTGGCTTTTCTAGGGTTATTTCTGGCTTTTCTGGGATATGCCTGGCTTTTCCGCGCTATTCCTGATGTCTTCGAGCTATGCCTGGATTTTCCGCGCTATTGCTGGCTATTCTTGGCTTTTCCTGACTTTTCCAGGTTATTCCTGGATTTTCCAGGCTATTCCTGGCTTTTCCGGGCTATTCCTGGCTTTTCTCCAGGCTATCCTGGTTTACTTCTGGCTTTTCCAGGCTATTCCTTACTTTTCCGGACTATTCTAGGCTTTTTTCAGGTTATTTCTGGCTTTTTCAGGCTATTCCTTGCTTTTCCGGGATATTCCTGGCTTTTCCAGGCTATTCCTGGCTTTTCCTGACTTTTCCAGGTTATTCCTGGATTTTCCAGGCTATTCCTGGCGTTTCCGGGCTATTCCTGGCTTTTCTCCAGGCTATCCTGGTTTACTTCTGGCTTTTCCAGGCTATTCCTTACTTTTCCGGGCTATTCTTGGCCTTTTCCAGGTTAGTTCTGGCTTTTTCAGGCTATTCCTTGCTTTTCCGGGATATTCCTGGCTTTTCCAGGCTATTCCTGCTGTTTTCAGGCTATTCCCGGCTTTTCCAGGCTACTCCTGGCTTTTCCAGGCTATTTCTGGCTTTTTGCTGATTTATATAAGCAATCCTGGTTTTTTCTGGCTTTTCCTGGCTCACTAGGTCATTTAACGTTCCTGGCTTTTCCAGGCTATTCCTGGCTTTTCTCAATGCATAATGTCCTGGCTTTTCCTGACTTATCCTGTCCGAATTACCGTCCTGGCTTTCCCTGGCCTTTCCGAGCTAAAGATGACAGGATATCCTGTGAAATCCAGGCTTTTTTCACCAGGGATAAAGCCAATGAAAAACATTAACGCAAAAATCATCCAAAATAACCGCGAAAAATCCCATGAGAACCTCCCCGAAAATTTGCTTAGTAATGATGAAGCATTGGATAGAACCAGTCTGTAAAGTTTCATTGAAAGCTGATGAGCCAGTGTTGAATAATAAAGCAATTAAAAACTTTACAGAAAATGAAACGCCGCCGCCACCGCCAGACGCGGCCGCCGCCGCCGGACGACGACGACGCCGGACGCAGTAATAGGTAACCCGATTGTCTCGCTGTCCATACGTGGCGAGACAAAAACTACATGCTACTTACAGCTGACCATCGCACATATAACGACTGAGTCGTTACCCAGTCGACCAAGTCGGTGATGAGTAGGCGACCGGCAAAAAATATTAAACATGTTTAATCTTGAATACTGGTCTGCGACTAATGGCCAACTTGTTGCATACCCGCTCACATATAACGACCGGACTTTTTACAACTGTCGTTCAACGACGTGCAACTGGTCGACGACTAGTCAGGTCGTTATATGTGAGCCAGACATAAGTCACAATATTCACCCTGTTCACACTTGTTATCATGTGGGATGGGGAGGGGTTGGGTGGAATGCATGATACTCAATAACGCACATTCCTCTAATAGTCATTAAAATGATAAATACGAGAATAACATGCCCAGTAAATATAGCCACAGCAACGACACAGACAAACAGCGAGAAAGTAATCCCATAGACGGCACTGGTCACGCAGACTACTTCCATAACAACCTGTAGAAGTAATCATTTAAACATTTGGCCCTCAAATTTGCTCAAGAGAAGTTCAATAGTTTTCATAGAAAATTTCAATTTGCAGACCATGTTATCGAGCCAGTCATTCCTGTGATAAATTTTCAAAAATAGTCTTCTCTTGGTCTGCAAATGGACATTTCTCAAGAGCACTGCAAAAGCCATTTCTATCCAGCTTGAACGTTAAAGGATTATTTACTACATTTAACTCTTTGAAGACGAAAAAGCAAATACGAAAAATCATCTACAATAAAAGAACTATCATGTTGAATATTTTTTATGCTAAGCTGTTGCTGGAAGCTGTTGCTGTCAACTTCGTTTCAAAATATTCAACAGCTTACCTGTAGAGCTGCCCTAAAATTAAGATTCTGGGAATTCGGGGCTCAAATGGTTAGCCCTGACAGACCAGAAACGAAATGATGTAAGGAATATATTCTCGTTAGTGTTTTGAAAATAATTAATAATAATAAAAATTTAAGCTGGGAGCTGTTCATGTCTAAGGGAACAACATGGTCCACTAAAATTAGTTTAAAAATATTCAACAGCTGTCCTGGATAGAGGACTCTTGAAATTGAGACCCTGGCATTTTAAGGCTTAACTTTATTCAAGAATCAGCAAACGCATAAACAAAGAAAATCAGATTCATGACGTCACAAGCATTTGAAGATTTTCAAGATTGACCCTTTCATGCCGAATCCGGCTAAAACAGCCTCTGCAATGGTCTTGAGGAATATCCATTTGCAGGCCAAGAGAAGACTATTTTTGAGAATTTACCACTAGAATGACTGGCTCGATAACCGAGCCAGTCATTCCAGTGGTAGATTTTCAAAAATAGTCTTCTCTTGGCCTGCAAACAGACATTCAATAAGGGAATATTATAATTTTCTTGACAAGATTTAGCCATTAAAGAGTTAAACAATGGCACGTTTTACTACTGAACTACAGTCGACTATTTTGCTGTCAGACGCCCTATTACCTGACGTCCTATTTCACGATCCTCGCCCTCCCACTACGTTCCCGTATCGAGTACCGTGCTTGCACGCCTTTGATGTTTGCGCTAAGTTCACGAAGCTTCATACTGTAGCACGGATCGACCGGTCGGGTACGGCCGTACCAGCTAAGCTGGGTACGCGCCGTCCGTCCTGTATTCGTTCCGTAAGCACACACACCCCCCCCCCCCTCCTGGGTAGAGCTATAAGCGTGTATAAGCCTATACAGGAGGAATTTGCTCGTAAAAGCGACTAAGTTAGTTAAAACGCGTAGCGCGCATGTGCGCTAGTCGCTGTATTGACGGAGGGCGTGCAACACGTCCAAGAGCGAGTGACGCGTTTAGTCTCTTTTTTCACTTTCTATCACGCTGATTGGCTGGTTCAGCTAATTTTTCTTGGTTGAAGCAACCAGGTTCTGACGTTGCAGAGAGTATAAAAGGGGATGATTTTCAGTAAATCGAGAGCGTTGTCGTCCGGGGGGGGGGGGGGGGGGGCGACCAGTTATGAGCAGCCCAAGCACGGGATCCTAACTGAATAACTGGAGCACCGAAGACGGAAGTCAGCATCATCTCGGTACACCTCAACTTCCAGTTCAGCTCGGACCACAACAGTTCTCGGGCCACCACACTGTGAATTACATCATTATAGTGTAATATGTTCCTGTTTAATTAATAACTGTATAGGAACTGTTTAACCATGGACCCTTAAGGTTCAGTTATGTAATTCTACATGGCGTAGAGCCAGCGATGTTCCTCGGTAGATAACTCACCGGATCTGCCAGCCACGCCGAAAAGTGGATATTCAACCAGCACATTGCGTATCGTGTGTGATAGTTTAACGTTTCGACCACAGCCAAGTAAACTTTGCTCGGTGCGCCACAAGAGCTATTTAACGCACCCCACGCCGTTAAACTTAAATAAGTACATCTTATTTACAACTGTATCAATAACCCTCTCTGTTAATGGGTTATCTTAACATTACAACTTACCGTTGTTATGACGGGAACTTTTACAACTACCCCATTACGTAGAACTTACTTTGTGTATCCAGCAGACATTGCTTATACCGTGTTTTACTGTCCTGAGATCGTACCACTTCCGTTCTGGAACAGCATGCGGGAACCCTGTCTTGCGGGAGATCTGCATGCGGACACTTATCCAGCTTTCAGAGAACGTGTCGACTCACGTCACTCCAACAGTGATGTATCAATTTCAGTAACATAGTAGCCTGCAAATAAGAATGGCTACTGGGTATTCAAGTAACTATACGTGATATCTTTAATTACATCGTCAATAATTATTATAATTTATTACTGTAAAGGTACCAATGACTAATAGGTACCATCCTGGTCTTAGGACCGCTATTTATAATTTCTTTATCACTGTTTATATTTATCCTTTTTTACTGTAGGGTGTTTTACTAACTGCACCGTATTAGGTCTATCAACCTGTATTATCACAGTTCTAATCACAAAGTATACTGTCATTGTTTTGTACTTGGTTAGTTAGGTATATGGCGAGTAGCCATCTGTTGATATGTTTTGTTTATTTATCGAAAACTTAGGACCGCAGTGCACTAAACAGAAACATTTATATATGCGTCACGTTCTCCCGCCACCGTCTTGTTTCACTAAGGTCGCTGTCCATGCTATTAACCCTGTTTAGCCTGGCATGCTGCCGACTAAACCTGACTATTCAGCTCGATAGGATAGGTTTAATATGATTAGAGACAGTTTCTAAGTTAGGAGACATATAGCGTACGCCTCTTTTCCGGTTGTTACGGTAATCCCCGCACTCCGGCAAGGTTGTGTTAAATTGGCCAACATACCTATAGGGCCTCATATCTATAAAGTTATTGTCTCTCTTCATGTTCCACTAAGCCTTATGGCTTCTTAATTATTTGGATGTCCCTATCCGCACCGTGGACTGATCCGACCCTGGGAAACTATGGGCGGTTTCCGAGCGGTGATGGCCAAGGTACGGTGTCACACACACACCGCCCTTGTATCTTCGGATACTTAGGAGTTAGTTATCCTTGCCAATGTAGGAAGCTCTGCGAAAACATTATTATTATTATTATTATTATTATTATTATTTTTATTATTATTTCTCTTTATGCCTCTTAGGATATATCTCCCGCACCGCAGTGTATATTTGGGCAACTTGGATATAAACCCAATGTTAGGTCAATAACTTAGCTCCATAGGATTTAGTGACGGACGAGATCCGCATCTCCACAGAATTCTGTACAAATGTCTGGGCAAGATGTTGGAAAATGCCACGCCCTTGGGGGGGAGGGAACAGCTATAGTGGATATGCATCTCTCTCATCCCCACCATAACGTCAGGTCAGTTGGAATAATCTGCTTGTGTAAAAAGGTATCCATCGTTCTGTAATGTTTTATGTGGTATCCGGATTCTCACCGAGCTCAGATGTCTTGCAATGTAACATGTACGCTCACCATATCCAAAGATAGGTAGGGTTCCTGCCATTTGCGGCCTAAAATAGTTTGTGTCTTTAAAAACCTAAATGGTAGGTTAGGCATAGAAGAACGCCCGCATAAATAAAAGCAGCACCTACTAATTCATCTTGGAACTACATAAGATGGTGACTTGGGAATCCTTCGGGAATCGCTCGTCCCATCTTCATGTAAAACAGTATGCAACACTTTAGTTAAAGTTTCACTAGGATGGTCAGTTCTTTGCAGCAATTTTGGTTGAATACAGAATGGCCCCCCTTTTTTACCATCTCTGTCCCTCCGCTTCTGCGGTGGCAGCATTTTCCTGTGATACTTACCTCTCGCAAGGATCCAGTGACGGCAGGCCGTGCGAGGCTACTAATTCCCACCCAAAGATACAGCATCAGAAGTAATGCCAGTGTGAGGCACAACACCTCACACCACTCAGGTTTTCTTTTCATTTTCCTTTTCAGCCTAGTGGTATAATAACTTATATTACGTTAATTAGTGATCTCGTATGCGGGAGTCTCCTTTACAGGGGTACCTCTGCGTACCTGCGAGTCTGTGTGGTACCTCCAGTGACTCCACGTTTAAAGGTTCATCAGGCTGTCTATATGTTATGTATTATTTGAATACCATTGTATCACATAAAATTGTACGGTTTGTTTAGATATATTTAGTTACTTTTAATTATTTTAGGTCACCCATCAAATCGTGTAAATCCATAGATCACGAAATTGCTATGGACAGGCATACCGGTGACACAAACTCATGGGCTGATACTGTGCAATTTAATGTTAGTGGCGATTGTCGCACGACCCCACCGGAACGATTGAGATCCACTGGCCTTAGGAGCCGGTCTTTGTTCCACGCAGGGTGGGGTCACTCGGAATCCATAACCCCGAGACCAGGAGCTAGCCAACATCATTGTTCGTCGTGCACATGTGGCACGGCATATGCTTCAGAACGAACCGAAATTACCTGCCGAGCTACAAGTGGTGCCCGATGTGGGGCCTGAAGAACAACAACAGTGCGCAGTGAACTCACGCCCACACCATACAGCCAGCTAGAATCTCTTTCTCCATTCAGCGACGACTCCCTCGATCATGAGGTAGCCTCATATGATGGACGCAACACTCGCATGCTCACTGACTATGTACCAAATTCCAGTGGTGTGGAATCACCAGCACCGCATCTACATCAGTTCTCGCCCATTAGTGAGGGGACATTCCGTGATGCCTCACAGGTGGGAACTGAATTCGGCACAATATCAGATGTCCACAATAGGCCAACACCATTAGGGCCGGACCGTGGACAATCTCGACAAAGACCCGTATATGGGCAAACCTACTATCTTTCTCACCACTACTATTCACACCCGTCATCAGTAAGTGATATGTGGCAGAGTAATGATAAAGTAGTAGTGTCGGGGTCAATATGATACCACCTCCCTCAACAGGATTTCCATTTAGACAAATGAGCCCCCACCTCCCTCAGCTGGATTTCCTTTGAGACAAATGAGCCCTCACCTCCCGCTCAATCCCTGGGGCATAGGTTGCGGGGGCCACCACGGATCGCCGAACGGCTGGCAGGGAGGCATACACCACCCACAGGTACTGGTCGACACACATAACAGCGTCTGAACACCCATTTAGAGACAGGCATCCACAGGGATATACACCACCCACAGGTACTGATCGCCAGCACCACACATAATAGGTCTGAACGCTGATCGCCACACATAATAGGGTCTGAACGCCCATTTAGAGACTGGTATCCACAGGGATAACAACCCCGCCCCCCCCCCCCCCACACACAGGTACTGATAGTCAGCACCACACATAATAGGTCTGAACGCCCAGACAGGGGATATACACCACCCACAGGTACTGATCGCCACACATAATAGCGTTTGAATGCCCATTTAGAGACAGGCATCTACAGGGATATACACCACCCACAGGTACTGATCGCCAGCACCACACATAATAGGTCTGAATACTGATCGCCACACATAATAGGGTCTGAACGCCGATTTAGAGACAGGCATCCACAGGGATATACACCACCCACAGGTACTAATCGCCAGCACCCACACACAATAGGTCTGAACGCCCAGACAGGGGATATACACCACCCACAGGTACTGATCGCCACACATAATAGCATCTGAATGCCCATTTAGAGACATGCATCCACAGGGATATACACCATGAGTACAGTTGCACAGATTCGCGCTATTGCAAAGCAATTCGGCCTTAGAGGCTACTCTAAGGTCAAATGATCGACTAGGTTCGTGCCGAGGAGTGGCAGAAGCGACTCTCCCGAGCAATGAATACGGGAAGGTTTCCAGCGCTTACCGAGGATCCTTGGAATCCCCACAAGAAAGCACAGTGGATATGTGAGTTTAGTCATTTGGACGAGGAGGTGACTGCTAGCTTGCGAGCCAAGGCTGTAGCGAGGTGGATGGAGGCCCATTCACTGGAGCCCTTAGCTCTCCAATGCAGGCGGCCCCCGCACCCAATGCAGGCATCCACAGGGATATACACCATGAGTACTGTTGCACAGCTTCGCGCTATTGCAAAGCAATACGGCCTTAGAGTCGACTCTAAGGGCAAGAAAGCCGACCTGCTCCAGATGATCTGGCAGGTCCGTGCCGAGGAGTGGCAGAAGTGACTCTCCCGAGCAATGAATACGGGAAGGTTTCCAGCGCTTACCACAGAGGCTCCTTGGAATCCCCACAAGAAAGCCCAGCAGATACGTGAGCATCGTCAGTTGGCCGAGGAGGTGACTGCTAGCTTGCGAGCCAAGACTGTAGCGAGGCAGATGGAGGCCCATTCACTGGAGTGATTAACTCTCAAATGCAGGATCGTTAAGCAATGCCGAGGTATGAGCATAAGGCGGCCGAGGTCTGAACCTTTAGCCCGGAGCATGAGGCGAGAAGGCGAACACATTTCGAACAGGGTTTCGGAGAAAGGGAGACAGAGGATAGAGGATGCCGGTCAGTACGCTGGGCATTCTTCAGAGGTCTAGAAGGAGACCTCACAGGCCAGATCATGCAAAAGATCCAACAGACTGTCCAGAACGCCTTCTACCTCCGCTACACACATAACTATCGCATCCGTCACATCGAAGACGGTAGAGTGATGCTCTTCCACAAGAATGCTCCTGGAGCCCATGGCTGAACATGATAGGAGCAGCTCAGGACTGGTGGCAGCCCTGAATCTCATCCCCTCCCCCTCCAAGAATGGCTACGACAGAAGAAGAGTATGACTGCCCTCGACACCTACAGGGACAACATGTGTCTCTGGAGATGTCTAGCAGCCCACCGATGAGTGAGAGCTGATAGAAGTACAGCTCCTGCATGAAAGCTTGCCACACAGTTCTACGGCAAGACAGTACCTGATGTCCGCAAGACCTCGCTGGATCAGCTGGACAGGTAGAGTTCTTCGCCGAGATCGGGATTTGCGTGTATGAACCAACTGAAGAGGGCACCTGGCACATGATTAGGCAAGTGGCTCACTACCGTGACACCATGACCATCAGAGTGTGGGACCACCATGCCTACTACATCAAAAAAATCTCCAAGCCGGCACATACACTAGTCTGCAGTCACTGTCAACAGAGGTTTACAAAGGCATGCCATCTTCAATGCCACACTGATCACTGTAAAGGGGACAAAACAGAAAGCATGTGTCCTGGCGAGAAGGTTGAGGCACCACAGTCTGCGTATGAGAAAGCCTTCTATCAGCCCCAACCATCCAGTTCAGCAGCTACTCGTTGGATCGAATATGAGTCGAGAAACAGTACACATACACCATGTAGAGTGTGGGCACGGTGGCGAGCATTGGATCGAGGGCACTCCCGTGGATGGTTATGATCCGACCACCAACACCGTTTACCAGTTCCATGGCTGTGTCCACAACACCAGCGAGGTGAGGATACCGAACAAAGATACCGCAAGACAGTCCTGAGAGAGGAGAAGCTGAGAGCCTCTGCATGCACGCTTGTGGTACAGTGGGAGTGCTGTATAAAACGCTGCCCAAGCGTCCATAAACGAGTTTGGACTGTCCCATACCCACACTTCATAGTTTACGACTTCGAAGCACTCCTAGATGGTATCAAGACTCATTCTACGGAGACTCTCACGATCGAGAGTACTCACATACCTATATCTGTGTCAGTTGGCTGCTCCTTAGATGGCGCCACGAGTGAGCCCACTCACCTCTGCAATCCTGACCTCAAAGAACTGATCAGAGAGTTCATGCGGTAGATCCAACGGCGAGTGTCTCTAATCCGGACAAGGGTTCGGGCACAGTACATACCTACAGACCTGGACCAGCTCCCAAAGCATCAGCAGCGACTGATCAACGAGTGGTTTGACCAAGTGTCGGTACTGGGGTTCACCTCTGGGCAGTATGACCTGAACCTCATCAAGAAGTACTTGTCGATGAGCTGACTGACAGTACAGGTACAGTGAAAGTCGCCAAGAAGGCTAGTCAGACCATGTTCCTCATAACACCTGAGCTACGGTTTCTTGATGGGCTTATTGGTGCACACAGCAGAAGAGCTGGCTCCCACATGAATGGTTTGACTCACATGAGAAGCTCACCTATCCAGGGCTTCTTGACTACTCAGCATGGACATCCAAGCTCAAGGGGGTGGGGGGCTACCGCTTGACACGAACAGAGTGGGAACAGTGTAACCAGATATTCAGTGAGGATGGAATGCGGCCATTCGCCGACTGGCTGCGATGCTACAACAATCTGGACGTCAGTCCATTCATTGAAGCCCTAGAGCGGATACGGGAGTTCTACACAAAACGAGAAATAGACGCGGTGTCTCTCCCAGGTGTGTCACTGCAGTACCTCCTACGTGGACCCGCTCAACACATGCCGGATGTTAGCCTCTATTCACCAGACAAGGAAGCCTACGAGATGCTGAAGGGTGCTGTTTTTGGCGATCCCAGCTTCGTGTTCACCAGATACCATGAGGCCGGTGTGACTCGAATCCGCCAGAGTGAGCATGTCTGCCAACGTCTACTCGGCTATGACGCAAATGCTCTGTACCTGTCAACGATGGCCAAAGAGATGCCATGTGATAAGGAGAAAGTGTGCCATTGGTCCGGGGCCAGTAGGGTAGCTAGCTTTAAGAAGGCTCTCCTAGAAGACAGCTGGTTTGGGTTTGCTGACGTGGACATAGAGGTCCCCAAGGCTCTGTGGGCAAAGTTAGAGGAAATGCCTCCTCTCTTCTATAAACGCGAAATCCCGGTAGAGGCAATCTCATCCCATGGCAAACAGGGAGAAATGGCCCACCACCCAGAAGCTAGTCAGTGCCCTCACTGGCAAGAAGCGGCTGCTGTACACCCCGACCCTCAAGTGGTATATAACTCATGGCCTGGAGATCACTGCTGTATACCGCACCATAGACTATAAGGCCAGGCGCCCATTCGAGTGGTTCGTGGAGAATGTTGCGGATGCCCACCGCTCGGGAGATGTAGATAAGAGCAAAGCGCTCTTGGCAGATCTCATCAAACTCCTTGGCAACAGTACCTACGGTAAGCTCATCGAGGCCCTGGAACGTCATAGCAACACCAGCTTCACAAAGGATGAATGCATGGTAGACAAAGCCCTGCGTAGTGCAGGGTTCGAAGATCTCGAGGAGATCGGTCAGTCAGACGAAGTCCAGAGTCACAAGCCGAGAATCACTATTCGAAGGCCCTTCCAGGTGGGGATAGCTGTTTATGAGCTCGCGAAGCTGCGAATGCTGGAGTTCTACTGTGACTTCCTCGATCGCTACGTAGCGCGTGACAGCTTTGAGTACCTGCAGATGGACACTGACTCCGCGTAGCACATAGCAGGCTCTAACCTCGATGATGTCATTCGCCCTGAGATGCGTTCAGAGTGCCAGGCTCATAAGCAGGACTGGCTAGCTTGGGCCAAATGGTCTGGACGGACTCCTGGACTGTTCAAGCTCGAGTTCGAAGGCTCTCGTGGCATCGCTCTCTGCTCCAAATGCTACTACGTGGAGAGCGCAGCAGCAAGTAAGTGTTCGGCTAAGGGAATGTCAAAGCAGCAGAATGGAGTCTCTTGGCAGCGGTTCTACAGTGCCCTACATGGCGGGGTGGACAGAGCTAAAAACCGAGGCCTACGCATGCGCAACCAGGGTATGGTGACGCATGCGCAGGAAAAACATGGACTCTCCACTTACTATGATAAGCACCATGTGTTGCCAGATGGTGTCCATACCGAGCCCATCGGGTATCATGTTAGCACCTTAGGGGGTGGTAGCTGTGTGTCTTCAGGGCCTAGCTGAAGCTCTTCTATGACAAATGGTCGCCTAGGCACTACGTGCTGGCGCGTCAGGTAGTACAGTGTAGGCTGCCCCTCTGCCTCCACATACCTGTCAAGCCTGTGAACATCTATCGTCCAGTTAGGATCTGTCGCACGCCGTCGACAACCTTCCTACTCACCAGGCTCATGCAGATAACAAACCAGAGAATCAGGTGGTAGGCACTCCTCTCCCTTGTTCGCTCCTCTAGAGCTGTGGCCAGCAGAGTGTCTGATAGCCTCTACTGGCTTCTTCCCGATTAGCCTGATAACCTCGGCATTGGATCTCTCCACCACAGTAGGCAGCCCTCTCACCAATACTCTAGAGCATTCACTAGGCATGGCCATTTCCTGGCCGTAATGGTGTGGGAACAGGCTCTCTGCCAGTGTCCAATTCCACCGCTCAACGATAGGCTGGGCACGGTAATGCCCTTCCTCGCCTCACCTAACTGCCACACCATGTTTCAGCATGAGGGCTGCAGTCTCCCCCTCTGAACTCCTTACCCTCATCCACCTGTTGCAATTCCGGCCACTGGAGGGGATTTTCCGAAGCCTCGTAGACACCCTGGAATGCCTGGGCCACATGGCCAGCTGACTTGTCTGTGAGCGGTACTGCTGCCTTGTACCTGCTGGCGACATCGACGATGGTGAGGGCATACTTGTAGGTTTTACGGCCTACCGAGTCGTGTGGAAGGAATAGAACATCCGCCTGGTGAGCTCTGTTCGGGACAGTTTCCACGAAATGGGCATGCCTGATGTGCCGTGGACGAGGTCTGTATATCTGGCACATCGCCTGGCGGCTGAGCCACTGGCTGACTGTCTCCAATGTGAAGTTGTGGCCCTTGCGATGTGCAGCCTCGAGTAGTTGAGGGGGCTCATGGTAATATTCACCAGGCTGATAGTAGAGTTCCTCAAGAAAGACGGTTGATAAACTCCAGGATTTCATCACTGGCATCCACTCCCGTCCTTTCATGCACAGCCTGGGTGAACTCTAAACAGACGAACAGACGGCCGTCATTCATTAGACCAGCACTGAAGACCTCCTCAAACACCTCCATACACTGGCATCTGATCTCTGCTGGATCCTCACTGAACAATAGTTTATCGACCAACCATCGGAAGTTAAGGGCCTTGACCAGGTCGTACAGAGTTGCCATCCTGATATAGTATGGCTTAAATGTTCGGTGGCCCAGATGGCCATGAGCACTATGGCAACGTACGGTAGCCAAGCGCCTGCGACTCCTATGAACGTACCTACTCCTGAGGCGATGGCTGGTATGGCTTCAGAAATCATCTCTACCCCATGGAGAGTATTGTTGGTGATCTTGCGGACCGTCTCGCCCGCCTTCGTTGTGAGCAGAGTGATCAGAGCCCCAACTGCTGCCAGCAGACCGCTAGAACCTTTTACACAAGTGCGATAGATTCCTTTCGCTCTGTGTACTAGCTTGCAGGATTCAGGCTCTACATCATCATACTCACCCGTGGTCTCCACTACATCGTAGTCGTCTGCATCCTCCTCCTCATCATAGTCTTCCTCATAGTCATCATCATCTATGTCCTCGACTGGATCTTCATACATCACTCTGGGGATCCGTCGCTGGGGGACAGCTATATAGTAGCTTTAAACTGTAATCTATAGCATGGCATCTGCAATCTTGAATGCGGGCATGATTGCCTTAGCAAACTGGGGACTCAGCTTCGCCGACAAGAAGGCGGCAGAGATCGAGCGTGAGCGTCATAACCAGGCGATGGAGAAGCTGTCTAAGGAAAAGTTTGAGTACAGCAAAGCCCCTGATGTGTTCGACACGCATACCTTAACATAGCCAAAGTAAAGTACCATCACACCTAATGAGAGAGTCCCAGCTATGAGGGTTCCGATGTTGAAGCTGAGCCGGTTGCCCTGATTAGGTGGAATGTCTCTGCCTCCGAGGTGGTGATGGCCCTTGAGTGCCGACTCGAAGTCGGCACTTCCACTGGTTAGGCGCAGAAGTGGACATGACTTAGTTTTCTGTCTGTAGAGTTGGCACTCAGCCAGCTCGTGTACCTCACCAAGTACATTAGTCCCAGCAACCACAAGCTTGAAGTCATCTAGCTTATCCACCTGCTGGATGGCTCCTCCCTTCTGAACCAGGACGCAACAGTAACACAGTCCGATGTACCACGATGCAACATCAGCTCTACCAGTTGGTTAGGGGTGGCTTGGACCTGCTGGTGTTCTCGCTCTACATGCACAGAACGCTGTTTGGAACCCGTTTACTTCAGCTCCTAGTCATTCTCATCATGCCAGACATGAAGTCTTGGAGCATTCATCGTCGCATCTGTAAGCTGCTCAGCATACCCCCGGAAGAACAGCCTATCCTGCATGGCAGCCTGATTCACATGTGTGTTCTCGAGGAGAGTTAAGAGGGGAACTGCCACAGGATTCTCGACACCTGCCCGTAGTTCGAATTCCATGAACCCCTCATTGCACCCCACAGCATAGTACCCCTTTCCCATCGCATAGAAGGTTGGGCCATGAGCCAGCCGACCTAGGACTCTGTACTCTTCGTTCAAATAGGTGGCGTCCATGGTGCTGTTGCTCTGCATGATCTCCCACGTGTTCAGAACCTGCAGGAGCTCTACCGTCTGTTCTATTGTGCTCTGAACCTTGAACTCGAGTGTTATGCTCTTGATCTCGTGGATCTGTGCTGAGATTGCAAAGTCAATGTACTTCCCAGCAGCGGACAACGGGTTCTCATCGTGTATACTGTGTCGAATGACCATCAGGCAGTCCTTCCGTGGATCAGTGCAGTGTGGTGTCGCGGGTTCAATGCCCCATCTGGATGTTGCACATACCGCAGCATGTTTAATGTCTGGTATATAGAGGGGTTAAATGGCTGCCATGTTCGGTAAAGTTCTCCAGCAGATTGTCTATAGGCAGCATGACAAGTTGGCATGACAGTCACAGTCACGGTGTGCACTGTCCCACTGTGACAGGGTCCGAGGACTGCTTCGTGACATCAACATTATCCACGAGCGAGCCAAGGTCACCCCTGCATCTGATGCAGAGATACTGGCCGCCATAGAGGAAGGAGTGCCAGCTCGTAGTACAAAAGAACTCCAGACCCGGATACTCTACCGGAAGTTTGACAGCACCCAGGGCAGGACACTCGACCTACCTCTTGTGGCCCAAACCAACAGTCCTGTTATTCCAGCTCTCCAAAAGGCGAGGGTCGAACCCAAAGATCTACCAACAGTCGGGAAGTGGGCTGCCATATTTAGCCTCCATAGCCAGGAAGAGCGAGATATGCTGGATAGCCGCCAGTCTATAGCAAATAATTACTTCAGGGAGGAGGTCAGTGCCGCTGTAGCAGAGAGCCATGACACCGGTCATGCAGAAGGTACTCAGGAGGGGTTCACTGTTGGCCGCAAGGAGGCTGTTGAGCACATCTTCAACGAAGAAGGGCGCAGGAGATTGGCCAGTGATCTGGCAGCATTTCTGAAATTCCCAGATAACTACCAGGACTACATCATCAAATCCGCTCAAAGTCAGTCGCTCGTCGTGCATGGACAAAGTGGATCTTCCATGGGAAGTTCCAGAAGAAGAGAGCTGTAGACTCTGACCCTCAGTAGGTAGAGTTTAAGCGATTGGCTTCTGACGAGGTTCCTCAAGCTTCTGACGAAGTTCCTCAAGCTCCTTACGAAGTTCCTCAAGCATCTGCCGAAGTAGTAGAGACCACGGACGCAGTAGCAGAGACCGCGCAGTCTTCTGTTGAATGAAAAAAGTTATGGCAGCTGCGACAGTCTGTCAGTGATGACACCTAGAGCAGGCTAGTTTCGTGGCTGGATTCAGCTTGTAGGTGAAGGTCTGCGCCTTTTCCAGAGATGGCTTGAAGTGTAACAGCTCACCTGTCTCCTTGTTGCTGAAGATGAAGCGGTACCGCTCAGCTGCCCTCTGTACACCTGCGATAAAGTCCCCTTTGCTCTTCTTGAGGGCTAGGCTGTCGTATATGGTCTCGAGCAGGGTACGTCCACACTTGGAGCTGAAGCATAGCAACCGGGCATTGTGGCAGATGTCTGGTGAGATCTCGCGGGTGTACTTCTGAAAGAGGATGAAGACAGTTATCTTTGTGTGCCGGATGCGCCTGGTGACGTTGCTGAGGTAGGTGACTGTCTTCTGGTCCATTGCAGGGTCATTGATAACTAGAACAAGTGGTTCTGTCAGTGGGGCAGGTTCTCCATCAGTGCTTGCAGGTTCTGCATCTTGGTCATTGGGCCATTGTACCATTGATCATTACTATCAACTGCCTCAGTGGCAGAGTCAGACACCAGAAGGATGTATTGCGAGTGTAGATATTCGGCCAGGAGAGCCCGCAGCAAAATCCATTTCCCGTGTCCTGATGGGGTAATGATCAGCACCACCTGGCCAGCATCGGCCAGCCTACTGTCGAATGGTACAGACATGTGTGTGGAGGATGGTTAGCACTTGGTCAGCGGTAGCCTCGACTATATCTTGGGGACTAAACGGCAGTACTTCCTGCACCTGCTCTTTCACCTGCAGAGTGAGGATCCTGCACCTCCGGCGGATACGAAGGATGCGATGGAGGCGTCAAGCATGAAATCCCAGCAGCAGCTGAGAAGATAGCGTAGAGAGGCTGTGTGAGCATCCACAGTGTCTAGTACATCCAGTATCTGTATGATACATGCACGGGAAACCATGACTATCCTGTGGTCTTAAACCTGTGTACACCCATAAGCTTTGACCCATACCTGGGACGAGGTAGTTCAGCACAGGTGTTATGAGGAACATGGTCTGACAAGCCTTCTTGGCGACTTTCACTGGACCTGTATATTTTTATTTTATTTTTTTGTTTCATGACAGTATTACTCTCTAATCGGCATACCAAAGAACCCTGACTCCTTCACCTCTGGTAGCCGGAGGCTGTCGATAATACCTGCACCTGTTTGGCCGCTGATAGTGATACTGCTCAGGCCGAGGGTGCCTATCTTGAGCTTCCCTCCATCCTGGATGAATGTGCTCAGGGATCTCAGGAGATCCTTAACCAGGTCCTGTGCATAGGACTCAGCCATAACCTTGATGGCTCCAGCCTTATCGGCTCCGAGCATACCTCGAATCGTCGCCCTCGTCTTGATGCCCATCCCCTTGTATACAGTCTTGGCCTTGTAAATGGCCGATTGTCCTACCATATCAGTGATCCCGATGAGATCTTGGGCTGGGATGGTACCTCGGATCTCCCATGGGTCTCCCTTCTCATCGAAGTCTAGGAAGGAGATAGGGGCAACAGTGTCCTCTGAACCGAGGCGTGCCTCGCCCAAGTGAGCAAGATCGCTTAGCTCTTCTAGGTCTGTGAGAGACAGAGGCATAGTCATATACAGACGGCTTAAACCTACTAGTCATACCACCAGTGAAATAGTTGTGCATCTGAGGACCATGCAGTCGGCCAAGGGAATAGGTAGCAGTGCTCAGGGTACTGGCCCTCTCTGCAGGGGCATGCCTTGTGGGCGGTCCACCATTCCCGGGCATTGGTAATCCTCAGTCCATGTTGCAGGGGTCTCGTGATCCATCTCTCACCATTCAGAGAGGTTAAACATAGGTGACGATGATCTCAGCCATTGCACTCGTTGCTAGTCTCCATTAGTGTAACACATTCACGCGTGGCAGCAGTGTAGGCGGCACCACTGAGGGCAATATTTGGGATGGGGTGAGTTATTCCGAGACAGTGCCCGGCCACCTCACTCACCACTGTAGCGAGGACAGCCACAGTGGTGGCAGGAAGAACCTCACTTCCCCCCTGTCATCTTCACCATGGCCACATTCGTCGCCACATTACTGGTGACATTGATGGCCAGAGGTTTTCTTTGGTCAGTAACTTCTGTGTCTTGGTTCGCAGCAGGTTCTCGATCGTCTGAAGACCCGCCTGGCTCTCGGGCAGCTGCTTCATGATCTGTACCATTGACGTCATTGTTTAAGCACTGAGTATACAACGCGGTTAAACGTCTGCATCCCCTGTTGAGAGCACTAATAAGATCTTCCCAGTCTGTGACTGCCAGGTGGCCATGTTGGTACTCGGGAATATTCATCTCTCTATTGAGACATCTTAAAGGTGTACAGGATCACACTATGCGAGATGTACTAGGGAGTTGAAGGACTACAAGAAGAAGACACCAGATGAGCTCGCTCAGCTCTCCGGTGCTGAGCTGACAGAGGAGCTGACAGCTGTGAAGCACTATCTAGGATTTGACAAGGGACAGATCTGCTTCCTCGAATACCTTATCATGGGCGGGAGTATCATCGAGCAGCTCCTGCAAGCTAACGGTTTCTACAAGGATCAGGAGTATCTGTCAGATGTGTTCCAGCAGTTGCAGACCGCCATGCCTCACCGGACTCAGAGCTGAACAAGTCTCTGCAATACGACAAGCTGGAAAAAGGATGTGCTACCGAACCCTCCAGCCCTTGGATGTGCATGTTGGCAGTGGGTATAGGGGCTGTAGGGCATGCCAAGCTAGTTCAGTGTCTCACCGTGGTCCCCACTGCTACTGTGGAGAGTCTGGATAGTCTTATAGCTGATTTGCTAGTGGCAGAGTAGGCTGATCCTGAGCGCTACAATAGCTAGGCCTGACACCACACATAGAGCTACCACGGGAAGTGGTGTCAGGGCGACTGGCTGCAGTGTTCGGGTGCCTGGAGCTGCCATGTCGACTGGCTGCAGTGTTCGGGTACCTGGAGCTGCCATGTCGACTGGCTGCCGTGTCAGGGTTGGAACAACTGTATGGCTTGTACTGCGCGTAGGTGCGTTGATGGCAGTGTTGAAGCCGAAGTGGACACTCGGGGAACTCCCCTCAACTACCATGTTGTTATAGCCCCTGACTTGGAGGTCCTCGATATTCACGAAAATAGCAAAGTCAAGTTTGCGATGGGCCTTCTGCAACCCCTGCTGGGGTCTGCCACGATGATCATATCCTCAACGAGACTGATGAACATGGCCTGGACCCCATCTATGGAATGCTGCAGCTGGGTCTGTTCCATAAGGAGGCAGTAGCACAGTGCTTCCAGGGACTGGTTGATCCGAACGATCCCTGCTGGTGTGAGGCCTGAGGTGGTGTGTGGGACAAAGTACTTCCACACATCTGGATAGTCCTGCTGCAAGCCAGTGATGTGCATATTTTGCACCAGCGCTCCAGTGTCATAGTCTGGATCGAACGAGAATGGCACTGTCTTCCGATGGCCTACTTGTCGGGGGGGGGGGGGGCGGGGTCGATAGGGGAATCTTGAGTAGTCACGTCTCGGGTCAACATACATAACCCCTAGACCGCTGTTGTCACCACCATCCCACCAATAGTCGGAGTGAGCGCTGAGCTCTCTCTCTCTCTCTCTCTCTCTCTCTCTCTCTCTCTCTCTCTCTGTACGCTGCTGGCTGCTGAGATGCTATGACTGTTGAGCTGTGGGTCAAAGGCGTTTGTATCAGGGAGGCTTGCACCCAGCTCATGGAGGATTTGTCGCACCATGAAGTACACGTGGAATCTGAGACAGTTGGCGATGAGCACAGCTTCAGGAGTACCAGAAGAGGAGTGAAGCAGGGTGGAACTTACTCCCACCCCTGTAGCGAGAGTGGCCACAGCTGCCACCCCAGCACTGGCTCCAATCACACCCACTGCAGTCATTGTACGCGCAAAGACGTTGTAGGCTGTCTTATATCACCTGCACATTCTGCTGTACTTTTCTGCCTCATGGCCGAGATTCTGTCTGATGGTATCTATCTGCTGGAGTCGCCAGCCATGGATGATACCACCCTCGTCAGCTGTCAGGGAGGGGTATATTTCTGGTTGCTTCCACCACTCTGATTTTGCCACAGTATACCTGGAGATTAAACCTGCATCACCTGCAGAATCTGAAAGCCTGGCGAACCGGGCCAGCTTGCTGGTTTCGAGACAGACGTCTCTTAGACCGAAGTCATCCAGCACTGTCGGGTGCCAGTAGCTTTCTTTCTGAGACGTGACATCTGGAAACTTCACCTTATAACCAAGATAGTAGGTCTGCCGCTGGATGGCTTTCTCGGTCTTACACTTCTGCGCCATCTCCTCTTCTCACTGTATGACATCTTGCTCATCCTCGTCTGTGAAGACACCTGGCTCATCATCGTATGAGAAGACATCTGGCTCATCGTCCCACTTACTCTCTGGGTCATCCTCATCCGCGGTCTCCACTGCATCATCCACAGTCTCCACTACATCTGGCTCATCATCATATGTGAAGACATCGTCCTGCTTACTCTCCTCCAGGAGGGTCTGCCAGTATTGGGAACCTTCACTGTTCCTTCGACTCCTTGCAAGGCTCGTGTTATCCTGATACCAGTTCTCCGGCTGTAGTCGCTCTCCTTCTTGTTGCAGTGCAAGCCTCTGTTCGTTTAAGGCCTTTATCTGTGCAGGGGCCATGAAGGGGCAAACCTCTTTCTTCATCATCTCGGCCAAGGTCAGATAATGCTGGTATGATATCATGTTATTGTCAGGTCAATGAGTAATAAGAGTATAAACTCTAAATGGGTGTCCGATATCCCATCCATGCCGGCATATATGTTAATGGATGGGCTGTCAAACAGGTGATTTACAGGTGTGAACAGGCTAGGAGAGATAGCTTTCCATATGTTGGTGTTGGCACCTGGGAGATACTCTATCACGTCCCGGCTGACTTCTACCAGTGAGCTGCCGTGTGCACTGCCCGGAGGTTGATGTAGAACATCAGCGTGTATGTATGTTGTGACCCATTGGGGTACCTCGAAGAGGACCCATTCTACACGGTACTGTGCCACCCGTCTCCCCTCTAGAGAGGGTGAGATTACGTTCTCACCACCAGAGAGCAGCATTCGGACAATCGTCTACTTTAAACCCCTCCTATAGCATGCTGAGGGGATGATGATCACTATCGATCTGGATGGAATAGGGCTCGATCTGGCACAGATATTTCTCGAGGGGTCACTCTGTCCAGTTTAACTCTTCATATATAGCCATGATTCTCATCATACTGCTCGTGCTGGCGTCTACAGCAGTGGCACAGGGCGCTGAGACTGCCATGATATTGGATGCCAAGTGGGCCCACTTCCGAGATGACCCCCAGTACAATCCTTGGGTCGACCACTTGTGGAGAAACATTTACGACCGCCTGTCTGTCTACCACTTCAATGGGGTGGCGAGGGTAGGCCGTGGTTGTCTGCTGGAGACCCCTGCTCAGCACCAGATTCTCTGCCTAACATGTGAACATGCCAGAGTCTGCCGAGGTTCACATGCTAATCACTCTAGCCTCCTCCCATGTGACCATTGTCAAGGTAGATGGAAGCCTATATGGGTGGTCCAATCATGCCGATGCGACTCTGGCAGAGACTATGTGTTTGTCTGAGCCTACACAGAATAGAGAGAGGCCGACCATGTGGTTGATGGCGATCAGTGGTGTATATCACTGTCGAGGCTTGTCTCTAAATGGGCGTTCAGCCCCTGGTAGTAGTAGTAGTAGTAGTAGTAGTAGTAGTAGTAGTAGTAGTAGTAGTAGTAGTAGTAGTAGTAGTAGTGTCGGAATGATCCTAACTCCCTGGCAGCCGTTCGGCGATCCGTGGTGGCCCCTTCAACCTATGCCCCAGGGATTGAGAGGGCAGTGGGCCTCATTTGTCTAAATGGAAATTCAGTTGAGGGAGGTGGGGGCTCATTTGTCTAAATGGAAATCCAGTTGAGGTAGGTGGTATCATTTTGACCCCGACACTACTACTTGATAATAATCCCTATAATGTACAACCTCCCGAATTGTCCCCCTTAACCGTACCACCTTATTTTCAGGGGACATCACGACATCAACGGGAGGAATCAGCACCTCTGTTTCACAGATACATCAGTCACGCCACACACCACACCCATCACCTAACTGCACCGCCGCCATATGGGCAATGTCTGCCACCACAACAACAACCTGAAGAACGACCGCGTTATCTTCACACTGCACTGCCTTCTGTCCATAGACCAACACCAGTTTATGGACCATTATCGGGGTAGGCCTCAGCAGATCTACAAACGTGGCCACATACTCATTATTATTCTTCCTATAGGCAGCTTCCTCATCATCAACAGCAGCTCCGACGGGAAACACCGACACCATCACCACCATCACACGCACGTCGACCACCATCAACCTTCTCATCAGTTTCCCGAGTACCACCACCACCCTGATTTGCACCACTCAGTTCTTTTTGTGGTCCTGGTCGAGTAATTCTCCTCCTGAAATTTAGTGGGGAGAACGACTGGGCCAACTACAAAGTTCAGTTTGAAATCATTAATAGAGTGAACGGGTGGAACGACCAGCAAATAGGGGAATATTTTTCCATGAAGCTTTCAGGAAAAGTACTCGTGGACCACAGGATTGATTACACCCTCACCTACACACAGCTAGAACAAGCATTGTCAGAATGATTCGGCGACACCGCCCTTGGAGAAACCAGTCGCCTTCAACTAAAAAATCTCAGACAATGCATGGGAGAGACTCTACTGGAATTGGCGAGCCGCATCCAGAGCCTAGTCACCCACATATATCCTTGCACCAATATAGAGGGCGTCACTCACCTACATCTCAATACGTTCACTGACGCACTAAGTGGTGAACCCGCTCTTAAGAAGAAGTTATTTCTCGCAGATCATGGTAGCCTCGCTCAACTAACAGCCATCGTGGTATGGATCGAGAGCTTCTTAGAGCGGGAAAAGTCCACCGCCACCAACTTAACCCCATCAATGAGCTAGATGGTGCAAACATCGCCACATCAGCTGACAACCGTGCAACACCCACCACGTCATCAGGAACAATAGCAAGCATCGCACCCACACTAATCCAATCAAAATCACGCATCTAGAGGAAGGGGGCGTGGCTACAGAGGAGGCCATAACTGAGCCCCGGGACGAGGTAACCAGCAAAACAATAACAATCGTACCAACATGCATGAAAGAGTAGACGAGATCAACAAACAGATCTCTGCAAACTCACCAATCTCGTCACTATACTCAGCGCCAACCTCGCCACCACACACATTAGGACCGCAAACACCACCAACACCACATCACCACCGAACACATGTTTCAGATGTGGTCGACCGGGTCGCTGAAGGGAACGGTTCCCTAACTGGCCTCTGTCTACTACACCGACTGCTGACCACAGAACACCACAGCCCGATAAGCCGTTAAACTCCTGAGGGGACTGATTGAAGAGTCACCTTAGTGCCCATTCTTACAACCTGGCTCAACTGCAGCCTCCGTACAACAACGTCCGGTGGCCACCTATCACCATCAGGAATCAACATTTTCATGCACACCCATACGCACGGCTTCATATATGTCGGTGCCTACGATGCCTCCTGCAACAGCAGCACCGCCATCCCCTTCTTGCAGACAAAGTAACCCCGCAATGCCCGCTTCTAACAAACTTCTTTCCTATGCAAAACGACAGTGGTAGGTTGTAGCACCTCCGCTGAAACAACGTTTTAGCAAGCACCACGCCCCCACCACCAAGACACCAAACTCTCGGTGTCCTTTGATGGTATGCATCACACCATCCCGCACAGCATCATCTCCCACATCCACAGACAGTAGCGGTATGGGAGAAACTATCCACTCTGCATCATGGATTCGTAAACGATGACGCTGCCGCCGATATGAACGCATTCCACGACGTCACTGTTTCTTCTGTGCATCAACAAAACATCCCATGATGCACTGTAAGAAGTGGCTCGCTCAGGTAGCTCTCATCCGTGATTGTGAGAATCCCATCTGCACCGCTGTCTACATGAACACTGCACATACAGAAACGGCAACAACTCCATCACCACTGCTACCACCAGCTCCGTCATCACCAAAGCACTCACAGCAGCAGCGACGACGGGCTGTCTCCTTCCTCACTCAGCATTAAGGGAAGCCATCACTAATCTTGTCATCCAAATAGAGGAGATGCAATTCATACAGCGAGTTGTCATTGCTTCTGTTCAAAACGACGCCCATCTTGGCTCTGATTTTCTTAGTGTTAGCGAAGCCATCATACACAGCAAACAACAAGAACTCGACAAACACGGCTGACTGATACCTTTTGGACTGGAGTCATCAATTTATGACATGTGTGTGGTAATACTTTCAAGTACAGCCACAGTTGAGCCCTTAGACAAACATACATTTACAGAGAGCTACGGGAGCTGAAGTGCCTATAGCTGGTGTAGCTAATCTTGTCATCCAAATAGATGAGATGCAATTCATACAGCGAGTTGCCATTACCTCTATTCAAAACGATGCCCTTCTTGGCTCTGATTTTCTTAGTGCCAGTGAAGCCATCATACACTGGAAACAACAAGAACTCGACATACATGGCCGATGGATACCTCTTGGACTGGAGTCATCATTATATGACACGTGTGCGGTAATACTTTCAAGTACAGCCACAGTTGAGCCGGGACAAGAACAGATCCTATGGGCCACAGCACCACAGTTAGGAAACAACACACACATTGCCATGCTGGAACGCGACCCTGGTTACATGATTGCTTCACAATGCGCAAGTCCCCATATAATCGACACCACCAACAAAGAACACATTCCCTTCAGAGTGTTCAATGGCACAGCAGATCCTATAACCCTTGAACCAGGAGCCCGTTGTGGCCATTTGGTGGATCTGATTTCTTTGGAAACACCTACACTCACCACCACGCCTACAGAAAATACTGATGATCTACCAGAACATCTACATGATTTGTACTTATGTGCCACAGCAGGATTACAGCTACCTCAAAAACAACACGTACAGACTTTACTTTATAAATATCGTGATAGTTTTTCATCAGGAGATATGGATCTCGGAGAAACTCATCTTGTGCGACACTCCATCGATACGAGAAGTAATCGCCCAGTGTGACAACTGGTATGATGGCTTCCCATCCATAAGGAAGCGGAAGCACATCAACAAGTAAACGACATGTTGCAGACCGGTATTATTGGACCATCATCATCTCCATGGGCCAGCCCCATAGTACTAGCAGGCAAAAAGGACGGATTCTTGTGGTTTTGTATAGACTACCGCCGCCTTAATGATCTTAGCGTCAAAGATGCGTATCCATTACCTAGAATACTGAGAGGGATAGGCTCCTCGAGGGGTGTTCTAAACAGGCAGCAGTGAGCTCGCAAGAGCCCGGGGGAACGCAAAATCGGTAATATAGTGCAGAGGAGATACTGAAGGCCTCCGTGTCCATAAAGATTCATGATAGAACATATATTTCCATTTCTCGCATCTACAAAGAATATACATCAGCAGCATTATTTCGGCCATTACCATAAACAGCATCTAAGTCTCCGATCAACCACGTGTTTTCAAGAACCACGTGACTTTTACTGCTATTTCCAGTAAATTGGATCAAGCACTTTAAACAAATGAGCCTCCCAAATACGCGACTACCACAGCATGATGGAGGAGTGACGAGGGTGAGTCAGGTTAATTACCGCTGACGTCACAAGGCTCCCACACACCCCATCGGGCGCTCCAGCCTGAAATTTTATAAGCATCAAATCTGAAATACCGACTCACACTACCGAGAGGGATAGGCTCCTCGAAGGGTAGTGTGAATATGTGGCAGTGGGCTCGCGAGAGTCCGGAGGCACGTAAAATCATTTCTATAGGGCTGAGGAGATACTGAAGGCCTCAGTGTCTAATGAAGGACGAATTAACCTCCTACTGTGGTACCGTCTAGTCGGCGTATTGTCCGGGCTGCTGAAATTTTTGGTTCATCCTGTCTCAGTAAGTGGACATGCGTGGCACAAGGATGACAGTCCACACCCAGGGCACTACAAGTCTTTGCAAATTTTTGGAAGTGGTTTGTCGGAGACGCCCTGCAGGCAAGGCAAGGGAAAATGGTCAAAGTACGTATACTGTGGCAGATAGATACGGATCAGACCATCGGTTGCCCCTGAGCGTGAGCTCAGATGGTGATCGCTATCGACTGAGTCACTGGCTGGTTGTCTTGATCATGTCAGTTCATCTGTGTGATCAAGATGGCTCAATGTATAAACAGGCCACGGCAAGCGTTCATATTGCGAGCCATGCCTTCCGTGATCAGAGGTCATGAAAAGTGATTCCTTTGGAAGCAGGAGGGTATATGCGTGAGAGAGTCATCACATGAAGGGATCGTTGACTGTGATTCTCAATCATGTTTCTATGAGAATGGTTCTCGATCGCATGTTAGACCAGTGTCCAATGGGCCATGTTCCACAATCATATTTCTTATGGGCATGGTCCTTAATCTCATACGAATATACGGGAACGGCACCTAGCCTAGGCTGCATTCCTGCGTGAGGCACTGGGCGACATCCTGTGATGAAGACAGACCTCGCTGGGAAAGGCCAAAAGGTGTTTAGTATTAGGTTTGCACTTTTACTAATAGTATTTAGCGAATTAAAATGTGAGCTTCCACGGGAATAAGTAGTTCCTAGTTTTACGTTGATCGGATACTTATATTTCGAGCAGAATGGGGACAAAGTTTATCAGCCACTCTCCTTGTAATTAAAAATACTCCCTGTATACAGGAGGAAATATTCACGTGACTACGGGAAAATAAGATTCAAAACCTTCCATATAGGGCGTGACCAAATCACCCATAAACTTTCAGGTATGGTCATCCGCCCTCCCGTGACGTCACTAATCTGCATAAAAAGAAACTTCGTCTTCCCGATAAATTGGACACTAGGGAAGATCACAGCACTAAGATAGGAAACTCCACGTCAATCGGGACCATTTGCTTCAGCGTGCGTTCTGTGCCAGTTGCCAGTACTTGTTTTCCGCAATGTGCTACGGTGTGACACACGCTATCAAATACAAGCATCGTGTGCTAAAAGTGACTCTAAACGCGGGAGAAGAGTGAAGATCTGGTAGGATTAGTGAATAAGTTTGAACAGAAACTACCAATTATAGTACTCCCAACAGAAAGGATGGCGGGAACAAAGAATACCACACGACGTCAGGCTATTGTTACGAGGCATCGTTCAATTACTACCGCCACCGTCTGCACAGCACGTCATGCTTTCGGTCACTTAGCCACCATCGCCACGCCATCATCAGCATCATTCAACAGAACAACAGATGGGCCTGCCTGCTGGCGGACCGCGAGGAAAATGGACGTGTGTCCATCTCATTCGCGGCCCATAGGCAGGTATGCTGGTCTGTCGAACGGACTGACAAACCAAACAACAAATGGACAGATTGACTGACAACTCTGGGCACAGCAAGCTGCTGGAGTACGCTTAAGCAATGTACTTGGCCCCACTTGCTCAGTCTTCTCGGATGGGACTTTAAATTGAGGTCCCGTCATACAGTGCCCATCACTGTGCGAACGTGAGCTAGGGTTAGGTAGGAAAAAAAAAATCTCGGCATAATCAAAGTAAACCGGATGCTGAATGGATTCGTCCTCGGATGGAACCACACAACATACGGATTACAAAAGCAAAACAAAATTGTTAGAATTAGAATCTTTCGGACCTTTCGATGGGACTATGGAGGGATGTAACCCGGATGACTGATCGAGTTCGTCCTCGGACGGACACAGTCACCATACGGGCTACCTAACCAATCAAAATCAAACAAGTGCGCGCTGGTGCCTGCTCGGATGATGGCCAGAAGAGCAAATGGGTCCCAGGACCCGAAAGACCCCACAACCCAACCTCCCCACTCCCCCCAAAGGGGCCGATGAGGTCTCTGACCTAAAGCCCCGCCCCCCCCCCCCGGGTGCATCAGGTCATAAGACCGTACGCACCTACTCCCCCTCCCCCGACCCAGCACCTACCCCATCCATTCCCCACCCCAGTTAGGTCCAGGTTAGGCCATCGCCATCACCCACGCCCAAGCACGAGGAGCAACAGAAAAGCCATGGACAAGAACAGCAACATGAGACAAAATCGAGAGACAACGATCAACACACACACACACACACACACACAGAGAGACACAAGCTAATGCACAAACCGATGTCACAAGAATTCACAAGAATTCAACAGAAACCATAAAGGCCAGGCGTGAGTCTAGACCCTAGCATTGGGAACTAGCATATAAACGCCTCAAATATTACAACACACACACATCATCAGCATCAGCCCGTCCGGTAGCCAGTCCAAGTCAGGCATCAACATCGCCCACACAATCTAGACCGGCAGCAACATCACACCGCGAGTCACCAGCTTCCGTCACCGCAGCTGCAGCACCACCATTAGTATACCACCGTCAGCAACACCGCAAGTCACCTGCATCCACATCCACACCAGCATCGTCAGCAACAACAGCCATCGGTCA
Organism: Chaetoderma sp. LZ-2023a; assembly: GCA_034401795.1. NCBI lineage: Eukaryota > Metazoa > Mollusca > Caudofoveata > Chaetodermatida > Chaetodermatidae > Chaetoderma > Chaetoderma sp. LZ-2023a. Next base: position 130,632,521 of record CM067373.1, on the reverse strand, counting down.
TCCCATCCCGGTAATCACATCAGCACCAGACACGGACTACCCTCGGTCACCATCTCTAGATGACTTGATGATAGACGAAGGTGACCTATGCTCAACAGCCACCGGCATCAGCAGCACCACCGTCATCATCCCGACATCGCCACAGCATCACCGACCGCAGGATCCAGCAATCAGGAAAAGCACCACGCCTGACTGATTGTATTCGGGGAAGAGAAGAATAGCCCACACCCAGGAGATCAACCCAGTTCCACGTGTCACCGCCAGTCGTCTCCTGAAGGCCGCAAAAACACGAAAGGTTTTACAATTCACCACCGTAGCTTCATCTCCTCCGCGAACGACAATCGACACCATCACCGCACAGTCATCCATCACCACTACACCAGCCACATCAACAGCCGCGTCCGCGTCAGTGGTAGCCGCCGCACCATCATCATCAACCTGTGTCAATACAAACATTAGTACCGCCACCGTCACTTCTCGTGTAAACTTAACTAACATTTTAATAGACAGTTCCCAACAGCCATCATATGATGAAGGAATCTCGGCAATTCAAGAACATCCGCCGCACCCAACAACAACCAGCCACGGAACACAGACGCGGTAGGGCAATTTCGCGCCTAATATTTGCGGTCATTTCTGCCAGGGATGTAGCAGGATTCTGGAGTGATGCGAGAAATGGAACATTTTTCGTAGAATAATATTATTATCTTATTTTTTTATATTCTTTTCTTATTATTATATATGTTCTTTCAATCGAATCCCGTCCCCAGGATAACCACGGTTATCTTACACAGCTACGCAACATGTTTGCCCAGCTGTGTCTCACACTAAAATGAGCACTGCGGACTCCTGTGTTGTAAGAACGTCGTGTGCGACGTGCAGTAAACAACACACCGCAATGCAATAACGTCATAATCCCGTCATGCGGTCTCAGCTATGCAACAAGAAAACAAGAAAAGAAAAGACCTGGAAAACTAATTCCAGGTCAAAATTAAAACTAAAAGTATGCCTCCCTTGTCCTCTTCGGCACCTCTATGCGCGTTGTCTCTCATAACACGCGTCTATTGCATCACTACTCCTCTCAGGCCACGCGCGTACCCGGGAAGTCTATAATTCCCGCCTAGCGTGCGTCCATGGGTCGATCCGCGATGCGTGATCGTTTGCCACGGATGTAAAACTAGGAGGGGGTGGTGTAGCGACCGGTCGGGTACGAGCCGTACCAGCTAAGCTGGTCCGTCCACGTCCGTCCTGGATTCGTTCCGTAAACACGACCCCCTGGGTAGAGTTATAAGCGTGTATAAGCCTAAACGGGAGGAATGGCGTCGTAAAAGCGACTAAGTTCGTTAAAATGCGTAGCGCGCATGCGCGCAGTAGTCGCTCTCGTTGACGGAGCACGTGTAGCACGTCCAAGAGCGAGTGGCGCGTTTGGTGTGCCGAATAGGTACATCTTAATTCTTTATCATTGTTTGTTGGTATTTCTCGTTGTTTAAAAATGGTTACGTTATTTATAAATGCTCGTATAAAC
>CM067373.1:130619724-130622996 GCA_034401795.1 Chaetoderma sp. LZ-2023a | reverse complement strand
TCTCCCTCCCTCTCTCTCTCTCTCCCTCTCTCTCTCCCACTCTCTCTCTCTCTCTCTCTCTCTCTCTTCTCCCTCCCTCCCTCCCTCCTCCCCCTCTTTCCCTCCCTCTCTCCCTCCCTCCCTCTCTCTCTCTCCCTCTCCCCCCTCTCTCTCTCCTCTCTCCCTCTCTCTCTCTCTCTCTCACTCCCTCCCTCTCACTCCCTCTCTCTCTCCCTCTCTCTCGCTCCCTCTCTCTCTCCCTCTCCCCCCCTCTCTCTCCCTCCATCCCTCTCTCTCCCCCCCCCCCCCTCTATCCCCTTTCTCTCTCTCTCTCTCTCTCTCTCTCTCTCTCTCTCTCTCTCCCTCCCCTCCCTCCTTCCCTCTCTCTCCCTCTCTCTCCCTCTCTGTCTCTCTCTCTCGCTCGCTCGCTCTCTCTCTCTCCCTCCCTCCCTCCCTCCCCTCCCTCCCTCCCTCCCTCCCCTCCCTCCCTGCCTCCCTCCCTCCCTCTCCGTCCCTCCCCCTCTCTCCCTCTCTCTCTCCCTTTCTCTCTCGCTCTCTCTCTCCTCTCTCTCTCTCCCTCACTCCCTCCCCCCCTCCCTCCTTCCCTGCCTCCCTCCTCCCCTCCCTCCCTCCCTCTCACTCCCTCTCTCCCTCTCTCTCTCCCTCCCTCCCTCCCTCCCTCTCTCTCTCTCTCTCCCTCCCTCTCACTCCCTCTCTCTCTCCCTCTCTCCTCTCTCTCCCTCCTCTCTCTCCCTCTCCGCCCCTCTCTCCCTCACCCCTCTCTCTCGCTCCTCTCTCTCTCTCTCCCCCTCTCCCTATCCCCCCTTTTTTTTTCTCTATCTCTCTCCCTCGCTCGCTCGCTCTCTCTCTCTCTCCCTCCCCTTCCCCATCCCTCCCTCCCTCCACCCCTCTCTCCTCTCCTCTCTCCCTCTCTCTCCCTCTCTCTATCTCCCTCTCTCTCTCGCTCTCTCTCTCCCTCCCTCCCCCTCCCTCCCTCCCTCCCTTCCCCTCCCTCCCTCACTGCCTCCCTCCACCCTCCCTCGCTCTCTTTCCCTCTCTCCTCTCTCTCTCCTCTCTCTCTCTCCCTCCCTCCCCTCCCTCCCTCCCTGCCTCCCTCCCTCCCTCCCTCTCTCTCGTCTCTCTCTCTCTCCCCCCCCCCTCCCCTCCCTCCCGCCTCTCTCTCCCTCTCTCTCTCCCTCTCTCTCCCCCCTCTCTCGCCCTCACCCCATATCTCTCTCTCCCCCCCCCCCCTCTCCCTATCCCCTTTCTCTCTCTCTCTCTCTCTCTCTCTTCTCTCTCTCTCTCTCTCTCCTCTCTCTCTCCCTCCCCTCGCTCGCTCGCTCGCTCGCTCTCTCTCTCTCCCTCCCTCTCTCTCTCCCCCTGCCCTTTCTCTCTCTCCCTCCCTCGCACGCTCGCTCGCTCGCTCGCGCTCTCTCTCTCTCTTTTCTCTCTCCCCCCTCCCTCCCTCCCTCCCCCATCCCCATCCCTCCCTCCCGCCCTCCATCCCTCTCTATCTCTCTCTCTCCCTCCCTCCCTCACTCTCTCTCTCCCTCTCTCTCTCTCTCTCCCTCCCTCCCTCCCCATCCCTCCCTCCCCCCTCCCTTCCTCCCTCCCTCCCTCCCTCCCTCCCTCCCCCTCCCTCCCTCCCTCCCTCACTCACTTTCTCTCCTCTATCCCTCTTTCTCTCTCTCTCTCCCTCTCTCTCTCTCCCTCTCTCTCTCTCTCTTTCTCTCCCTCTCCCTCCCTCTCTCTCTCCCTCTCCCTCTTCCTCCCCCTCCCCCCCTCCCCCCCTCCCCCTCCCCCCCCCCTCCCCTCCCTCGCCTACCCCTCCCCTCTCCCTCCCTCCCTCCCTCCCTCCCTCCACTCCCTCCCTCCCTCCTTCCCTCCCTCCACCCTCCTCCCTCCTCCCTGCCTGCCTGCCTGCCTGCCTGCCTGCCTGCCTGCCTGCCTGCCTGCCTGCCTGCCTGCCTGCCTGCCTGCCTGCCTGCCTGCCTGCCCTGCCTGCCTGCCAGCCTGCCTGCCTGCCTGCCTGCCTGCCTGCCTCCCTTGATGTCAATGTCCTTGAACCGCGCGACGGCTCTACAAAGATTGGCATAACTTAACTGAAGTGAGCCACTTGGGCATCGTACTCGTTCGACTCAGGCCTATATAGTCCAGGAGCTAAAGCTAGGTCAGAATCGTGACGTAGCACACCCAGTATTCGGAAGGTCTGACACTTGCTGTGGCTTGGGGGACATGTCCCACACATTTTAAGCCCTGTTGTACAACAAATTGTCGTAGCACTAATTAGTTATCCTGATTTCTGTGCATAGGGGGTCTAGGCTTTGGCTGTATCCACAGTGCACAACGATATCAGCATGACCGTGTCATAACTCAAAGTAATATCGTATTAGATTCACCATATATGATATTTAGACGGATATCGACCTAACATATATCCAACATACATTTTTCATGCATATACCAAAGGCGAGGGTGAACACTCAGTTAGGAGAAGGGCTTTGACAGCACCAGGTACTGAAAACAGAATTCTTGATTGTGGGGGTGTTTGGTAGAAGGACCAGTTGTGACCGCGTTCATAGACACTGTCAGAAGGATTGGTACCAATGCGATAGCTCAATCCAGGAACAGGCATTAGTCATGGATCTTGCATGGGCCATCGTTCGAATGTGTCCAATAAAATTGTTTGCGTAGATCTTGTACCCATGATGACCACAGAAACACAAACAGTCCCTAGTTGGAGTGGATTTAATGCACTTGTATCATGTGCTAACGCGCCTTTTACACAAATCGGTTACTGTCCAATGATTCCGGATCACCAACTGAATTCAATACGGTGTATACGGTCATGAAACAAGTTCAAAGAATGATGACAACACTAGGACAGAATGACTCGGTCCATACATTCGACTTGGCCATATATGTCAAGGCAAAGGAGATACAGTGGCGATATAAAAGAAGAGTTTAGTGACACTGTGATCAGACTGGGGGGATTCCACATTGCGCTAAACTACTTAGCTGTTATTGGAAAGATGTTTGATGACTCTGGCTCAGAAGATCTCCTCATAGAGGCCAACACATATGGTAGCAGCACGGCTGCTGCTCTACTTAAAGGGAAATCATATAATCGAGGAGTGACGGCTCACAAATTGGTTATGGAAGCGCTGCTGCGATTACAATGGCAGTCTTTTTCCAAATGGGTTCAACAAAATGGACAACATGAAGACCACATTACTCCAACATAATTGGAGAGTCTGGATGGGAAAATTAAGATGTGCCGAAGCAGCATTGAC
>CM067373.1:130549724-130614724 GCA_034401795.1 Chaetoderma sp. LZ-2023a | reverse complement strand
TTGCGGAAAACGACGACAGCGAGTGTCTTCCGCTTGTAAACATTGCAACTGGCGTGATATTGCCTAGTGAAATCGCCAAGAGACTTGTTTCCGCCTGTGACATTTGTAAGGAGATTATGGAAAGTTCTGTTCAGGAGCGGCTGGACACTAACACGAGAAGCTTTTGGGACACGTTGCCACACTTAAAACTTAAAACATTTGCCAGCCTAGCACAGAAGAAAAAACTCTAAACAAATGATGAAAAAATTCACAATGTGAGATCTGACCGCGAACTATTTGGTCGATTAATTATTGCCGCAAAGTCCAGAGATGTTGATTTAAAACTAGTGATGACGTATGAACTGTCTGCTGTTCCACTATCATTGTCACATACAGATGGGACTCTAAGAAAGAATGTGAAAAGTGTTTTGTTAAGTGAACTAGAAAAGGAAGTAAATGTTGATGGACGGCTTCCACCTGTTGACAAGACATGCGCAACAGCTTATGTAGTAGATGGCATGGCAATTGTGCAAATGGTTAAAACTGGAGGTACGTCTACATTTGGAGAATTGGCTGATAAATACTGGCACATCTTTACAGTTCCACTGAATCAAGAAGACTGCAACAGAGTAGATATAGTTTTTGACAGATATAATAGACTGGAATCTCTCAAAGCGGAAGAGCGGCTAAAACGTGGGTCATCAACAGCATTGGAAGTAAAGATTGCTGGAGAAAATACTCCCGTTCCAAAGCAATGGGCCAAGTACATCAGCAATCCAAGCAACAAAAGTAACCTCGTTGCATTTCTCAGCAAGCCGTGGCGTGATACTGGTCCAAATATGCTATCTGCCGACAATTGCGTCATTCTTGCTGGTGGCTTTAACGATGGAATGGATGTTGTTGTCATTTCAGCGAACAATTCGTCGTATTTGGAAGAACTTCGATCAGATCACGAGGAAGCAGATACGCGTATGATGTTGCACGCGCTACACGCTTCAAAAGACCACATGCGTGTTATTATACAGTCTCCTGATACAGACGTGGCAGTACTTAGTATATATACGTATCGTTCGCTTCACTGTTCTGAACTATGGTTCCGTACGGGCACAAAGGACAAATTGCGATACATACCAATACACACAGTTGCTCAAGTACTGGGCCCAGCTATCTGTCTGTCTTTGCTTGGGTTTCATTCTCTTACAGGTTGTGATAGCACTAGTGCATTATTTGGAGTCGCTAAGAGAAAAGCATTCAATCTCTTAAAGTCATCTGAATGGCATCAGCTTAGCTTAGCCCAACTCGGCGAACATGTTGACTTATCACCGAATACTGCAATTCTATGTGAGAAATTTGTCTGTGAGTTGTATACCACCAGGGATGTGGGAAAGACAGCTGATGAAACCCGTTATTGGCTCTTTTGTCAAAAGAGACAAAGAAATGAAAATCTTCCACCTACATCGAATAGTCTAAAGCATCACACCAAAAGGGCCAATTTTCAAGCTCTTGTTTGGAGACGTTCATTGCAAGCTGTTCAGAATCTTCCATCTCCAAATGGACATGGCTGGAGTATAGTGGATGGTCTACTCAAGCCTGTTCTAATGTCAAAGGATCCTGCTCCATTTGGATTAATTGAACTCACATCATGTAGATGTCAAAAGTCTGCCTGCAAAAGAACAGATCTCTGTCAATGCAAGGCTAACAATCTACTCTGCACTGAAGCATGCCTTTGTATGGGAGGTGAAATGTGTGACAATGTTCAGCATACAATTGTCGAAAATGACTCTGACACGGATGAGTAACATTCTCTCATTTTCTCACGTGATAAATATGTCCTGTCAGCTTGTGTAGACATGCACTGCATGTCAGTTAAAACTTTAATTATGAAAAATGTAGAAAACATGGGCATTGTTGTAGCTAAGGTATTGCTAGTCACAAGAAGACCTAAGTGCCCCAATATGTACAAAGCAACATACTGGTGTCTTAAACGAGGTTGATTATGTATAAATCTGCGATATACGATCACTCCTTTCCATTTTGGTTAAGATTGTATTGATATAACATGCGCTTAAGTTTGTGAAAAATTTACCATTGTGAAAATTGTTTGAGAGCTACATTCAACACCTATTGTAAATGGGCTTCTCACGGGTTAGTGATACCACAATTTTCTTGTACAACACGGCTCAGAATATACCCAAGACATCGGTCTAGCATAATATAGAGACAAACCTTCTGAATACTGGGTGTGCTACGAAACCATTCTTCTAGACCCCTTTTGAAAATTGGCACCCGGACTAATAGAATAATAGTGTCAACCAGAGGCAGGTTGGTTGTACACAAAGATGATCTATTATACAAATAGCACTGCTTGTATATATATGTCGCCCTCCCACGACCGTTATGGGCAGACATATATCGTCCTGCCGTCGACAGCGTTTACGGGCAGATACATCTGTAAGTATATATCGTCTTCCAGCAGCGCTGACGGGCAGATGCTTTATATATAAGGCAATCTGCCAACAAAGTTAAAGGTTAAAGAACAGCAAAGGTCAACTGCCCGCAATACAGCGAAAAAGACTAACTTGCTTTAAAAAATGCTATATATGAAAATTAAAGCGATACATAGGTAGAGGATACCAACAGCAAGTTATGTATATAACTTTTTATTTTCTCAATTTATTAGAAAGGCGACGTCCCACAAGGGTGGTCGGAGGACAACTGCCTACAAGTCATGGAATATATATATAGCCAATTGTCAGATTGCTACTCAAAAACGGGGAGAATGTCATCAAATCATCTCTAGTCAGTAGACTTGCAGTTCAGTATCGGATAGAATGGGTTCTCTTCAAGTTAGCTCAACATTCCACCACATACATACATGCTGATATGTTACATCAACAATCGGGCAGTACCTACCACAGCTCGCTGACTGAAGTAGGGTTAGACGTGATAGAGTATCTGCTAGGAGCTACCAGCAAACTGTGGAAGCGACCAGTCCCAATATCTTCACCCATGCAAATCACCTGTTTGTTAGCTCCACCATTAATCTATATACCATCACGGATGGTCTGTCGGATGTCCAATTAGAGTTTACGTTGCTGTTACTCATTGGCCTATCAACATGATTTCATATCAGGCATATCTGTCCTTTGCTGAGATGCTGGTTAAGTCGAAAGCCTACTGCCTCTTCATGACCTCCACACAGATAAAGGGGATAAATGAACAGTGGCTAGCAAATCAACAGATCTGCCAACAAAAAGGCAATCGAGTACAGCAGGTGTGCTGGCATGAACAGGTCACCAGAAAGGCAAAAGGACAAAGGGACTACAACATGGTTCAAGAATATGAGATCCTCTTCCGGCAGGAGGGGCCACAGTAGGACCAAACTTGTATGATTTCTCGGATGATGGGTGTGATGAGTCTGTAGAAGTCTTGCAGTGGGAAGAGGAGAGGGTGTGGGAGTATAAATATAATAAAGCCCGCCAACGGCGGGTGTACTACCAGGTGAACAAGGTGAAGTTCCAGATGTCATGGCTGCACAAGCAATTGGCCCCTGACATGCTGTTGGATGATGAACATTTGAGAGAGGTGTGTCTCAACACCAATAAGCTCACACCCTTCACTAGATTAGCTGAGATGAATCCCACAATGACTCATCCACAGATCCTACAGGCGACATGGTACTAGTACAGGTTTAATACCTAGGTATACATGGCTAATTCGGAGTGGCGAAAGCAGCCTGAATTATATCCCACCTTAGCGCCTGATGCGGGTGGTACAGTCCATGGCAGAAAAGTACAGCAGAACATGCAGGCGATATAAAACAGCCTACACGACTCTAGCACGCACAACCACAGCTGCTGCTGTGATTGGAGCCAGTGCTGTTGTGGCAGCCATTGCCACCCTCGCTACAGGCGTGGAAGCTGTCGTCGCTATCCTGCTTGGTGGCGTGGTCTTTGCCACTACTGCCCTGGCGACCGGTATGGCGGTTGGACAGCACCAGATCATCAGGAAGCTGGAGAAGCATGCTAAGTATGTAACACTAGCACAGAGCAGCCTGTAGACTATCGACGAGTCTGTCAGCAAAGCTCTCGATAATGGGCGGATCAGTGATGAAGAGTACCACCATATATTGAAGCTCCAAACCCTTTACCACACAGAGAAACCCAAAGTGCGCCAGCAATACGTCAAAGGCTCCAGCGAGCGGGTGGACATGGAGTAGCTGAAAACGAGATACTGCGGAGGGGCCATGTCGAAGATCTCTACAGTGTCAAATAGTTTGCTGCATCCGCAATGGCTGTAAGATGACTGCTATAGATGGCCTTCCCAGTGAACCTCGCGACAATTGACCAGAAACAACCGCCCCTTCTGGGTAAACTCTGGACTGGCCATCTACATCTAACCCCGATCTCCATTACGGTTGATGGGCAGTCCCGCATCAGCTTCTCCATCAATCCACGACCACTGACCAACCTCACAGTCACGATCAAAGATGCAAAGAAAGCTCACACGGATGGTAGGCCCGAATCTCTCGTTCTGGAACCAACAGCTGAAATTTGCCAGATGGGTCACCATGGCAGGATGGGGCGTCGGCGCCGGTTTGCTTCACTCCTATTCTGGTACCCCTGAAGCTGTGCGCATTGCCCGCGGTCTCAGATTTCATATGTACTACACAGGGAGACGAATCCTCCATGAGCTGGGCGCAAGCCTGCCTGATGCGAAAGATTTCAAGCTACAGCTCAACAGCAGCCAACAGACTACAGCGAGAGTTCAACGCCCACTCAGACTATCGATGGCACGGTGGTGACAACAATGGTCTGAGCATTATGTATGGTGACCTGAGACGAGACTATTCAGGCTTCGCCTATCAAATGCCCCAAAAAATTGGCCGTCGGAAGACAGCGACGTTCTCATTCAATCCAGACTCAGAGTCCAGATGCACATCACCTGCATCAAGCAAGACCTCCCAGATGCCTGGAAATACTTTATCCCTCACACAACACCAGGGCTTACACCAACGGGGTTCCTTCGAATCAACCAGTCCTTAGAAGCATTGCTATTGTCTCCTGACAGCCCAGACCAAGCTGCGCCACTCTATAGATGGGGTGAGTGGCAAAGAGGTGCAGGCTATGTTCAGCAGTCTCGTCGAGGATATGATCATCATTGCATACCCTAGCAGCCTCATTGCCAAGTTCCAGCGGACATTACAGAAGGCCAGCCACCAGATGGACTTTGCCTTATCTCCACACCTGCGACTTATTCCGAGCAAACTGATCGTGAATATCGAGGACCAGGTGGTCAGGGGTTATAACAACATGATAGTCAAGGGGAATTCCCTCAGTGTCTGCTTTGGGTTTAACGCTGACATCAACTCAGCTGCGCATGTCGTCTCGACGTCCATGACACACAGGTCCTCACAAGCATCTCTGTGGTCCTCAAAAGCCAGTGCTACCGTCCTTCCAACCCCATTAGCATCGCACCGAGTGCTGGACGAAAAACGGCGACCTGTGCTGGCACAAACGTCCATCAGCAGTGCTAGCAGGACGTTAGCCCTATGGGTGGTGTCAGGTCTGGCTATTGCCGTGCTCGTCACCAGTCTTCTCTGCCACAAGTAGATCACCTAGAAGATCATTCTGACTCTCCGGTGCGAGAGTCGTGGCATCTGAGATTGTCTGAACTAGCTTGGCTTGCCAGATAGCCCTGAAACACGCCGCCAGCATACACACCCAAGGACTGTCTGGTTCAGTCATACAGTCTTTTTCCAACTTGTAGTAGCGCAGCACCTTATTCAACTCAGAGTCGGGGGATGCCATGGATGCCTGCAACCGCTGGAACACATCCGACAGATACTTCCAATCCTTGTAAACTCCCTTAGTACGCATGAGCTGCTCGACGATACTGCTGCCCATAATGCCCCTTACCAAATCCTAGGTAGAGCTTCACGGCTGTCAGCTCCTCTGTTAGCTCAGCACTAGAGAGCTGAGAGAGCTCATCTGGTGACTTCTTCTTGTAACCCTTCAATTCGGTGTGGAAGACATCATAGTACTTAGTACATAGTACTAGCTGGTCCATGGTTTAAGCTGCTATGTATAGTGCTAATGGATATTCCCGAGTACTAATCTAATCAGCTAACAGATGCAGACTGGGTAGATTTGCTTAGCTCTCTCTCGAGGTAGAATGTACACTTTTAACCGTGTTGTATACTCAGTGTCTAAACAATGACGTCAACAGCACAGACGGTAAAACAGCTCCCAGAGAGCCAAGCGTGCCATCAGAAGGTGGAGAAGCTGCTCAAAAGCAAGACTCATAAGCTACTGCCACAGGCTAAGATCCTGGCCATTCATGTCGCCAGTAACGTGGCGGTGAATGTGGCCGTGGTGAAGATGACAGGTGGTAATGTGGTTATTCCTGCTGCTGGAGCCGCTGTCCTCACTACAGTGGCGAGTATGGTTGTCGACCACTGTCTAGGAATAACACTTCAGCCATGATTTTCTGGCATCTAACTTGCGAGCAGGTTTCATGAGGTAGTCCAGGTAGTGCTCGGGAATATTCTAATTACTGCCTCATCTCTCACCAACTGCTTGCGCCATCTTTCGTAGAAGATGTGCTCAACGGCATCCTTCTGACCCTCGGCCCGCCGCTCCTGAGTACCAGTAGTACGCGCAGCCTCATGGCCCTCATTCACAGCTGTACTGATCTCCTCTCAGAAGTAATCTGTGGCTCCAGCCTATAGAGCATCCAGCATCTGGTGTTCATCATCAGTGTGCATGTCGAATATGCCAGTCCACGTCTCTACGATTAGGAAATCTTTGGGGTCAACCCTAGCCTTTTGAAGAGCAGTATTGATGAGATTCTTAGTCGATTTGAAGGATAGGCTGAGTGCCCTGCCCTAGGCACTGTCAAGTTTCTGGTAGAGCATCCGAGTCAATAATTCCTTCGTACTGTGGGCAGGTGTGGTCCCCTCTATGGCAGTCAGATGGAGGTGGGACCTTGGCTCACTCGTGGTAAATGTTGACGTCATGAAGCAGTCGTCGGATCCTGTCAATCGGCAGAAGGGTGGAGGAGTGTACTGGTTTCTTCTTGGAGGGTGATACAGGTTTATTCTGCCGACCAAAGACGAGCTCATGAAGTAGTACTTTATATATCGTCGTTTAAAACATGTACATACCTAGACATTAAACATGCAGCATTATGTACAGCATTCAGATGGGGCAACCTGCAACCTTACACCACATCGATCCTCGGAAGGATTGTCTGACAGTCATTTGACCTAGTATCCATGATGCAAACCCTCTACCCATGCGAGGAAGTACATTGACTTCACTATCTTTGGACAGATTCTTGAGATTAGGAGCATGACGCTCAAGTTCAAGCTCGAGAGCACTGTGGAGAAGGATGTAGAGCTCCCGCAGGTGGTGAGCAGGTGGGAGATTATGCAGACCAACAACACCCTGGACACCACCTATGTGAACGATGAGTACTGGGTCCTGGCTCCACTGAATCATAGACCAGACTACTACGTGAAGAGGAAAGGGTACTATGCCATGAGATGTAATGAATGCTTCACAGAATTCAACTTACAACCAGACATAGAAACACCTGTTGCGGTTCCACTCTTCTCCTGCCTCAAGAACACGCACGTGAACTCGGCCTTGATGCAGAACAAGCTTTTCCTTCGGGTGTACACAGAACATCTTACTGATGTAACGATGACCTCTCCACGTCTTCAGGTCTGGCATGATGAGAACGACCAGGAACTAAAACGTGCAGCTCTAGACAATGAATTCTACATGTAGAGCGAGAGCACAAACAGGTCCAGGCCATGGCTAACCAGCGTCTAGGGTTGACATTGCAACAAGGTGTCTCGGATTCCGTAGCTGAAGCAGTCTTGGTTCAGAAAGGAGTGGTAGTCCAGGAGGTGGAGGAGCTAGACGACTTCAAACTTGTGGTGGCTGGGCCCAACGTTATCATCGAGGTTTGCAATCTGACGGATTGCTGTCTCTATCAACAGGAGACGAAGTCATATGCCCTACTCCGTCTAACCAGTGGCCACGAGGATCTAAAGTTGGTGCACTATGGCCTCGACCATCTTCTGACGTCCTGATGCCTCATAGTCGAGTGTTGGCTCGGAGAGCTTTACAGCCTCATAGTATTCATCGAGACTCTCATTGTCCTCTTTGATGTTCTGGGTGGTTTTAGCCCTTTGTTGCCATCACTGTGCCTCCCTTATGCTCGAGGGCCTTGCTATATTCAAACTTCTCCTTAGACAGCTTCTCCATCGCCTGGTTATGACGTTTTGTCTCTACCTCTGCTGCCTTATGATCAGCGAAGCTGAGATCCCAGTTTGTCAAGGCAAACATGCCTTCATTCAAGATTGCGTATGCCATGTCTATGCAAGTGCTCTAAACTCACCATATCGTTCCGTCATGTATGAACAGGAAGCTTTCGAGGATCTACTCAACGAGGACTATGCTGATGTCGAGGATGACTATGACGAGGATGATGACTATGGTGGTATCGAGGATGACTATGACGAGGATGATTATGACGAGGATGAGGACTATGATGGTGATAATTATGACGAGTTTAAAGTGCTTGTATAGCAGTGGATGATGTATGAACCGGAAGCTTTCGAGGATCCAGTTGAGGATATCGATGAGGACTATGATGAAGAGGAGAACAATGATGAGGATGACTATGATGAGGATTATGATGGTGATAATGTAGAGCCAGAATCCGGCGGACTAATCCACCTAGCCAAATGGATTTATCGTAACTGCATGAATGGCTCTCTTGGCCCACCAGCGGCAGTTGGGGCTCTGATTGCTCTGTTCACGACGAAGGCTGGTGAGACTGTCCGCAAGATCGCTGGCAATACTCTCCATGGAGTTGAGAAGATCACTGAGGCTATTCCAGCCATTGCCTCGGGGGTAAGTACATTCTTTGGCATTGCCGGTCCGTGGCTCCCATATGTTGTGATGGAACCTGCAGTCATCTGGGTTGCCGAACATTTAAAAGATGCTATATAAGATGGCTTCTCTGTATGACCTGTTCAAAACTCTAAACATTCGAGGACAAGCTACCCTTCAGTGATGGCGCTAGTGCTCCAGGGGTTTGAGGAGGTGTTCAGAGATGGTCGAATGAACGACAGTCATTTGTTCGCCTGTCTAGAGTTTACACAAGCTATGCGAAATTTCATCAACCGCCTGTCTTGAGACCCTGTACTACCAACCTGGTGGATATTACCATGAGCCTCACCAGTTACTTGAGGCAAATCATCGCAAGGCTCAGAGATTCACCTTGGAGACTGTGAGCCACTGGCTCACCAGGCATGCGATGTGGCAGATATATAGACCTCATCCATGCCACATTCGGTATGCACACTTCGATGAACCTGTCCCGAACAGAGCTCGCAGACAGATGTGCTGTTCCTTCCGCATAATCAGGTGGGCAGCAAGACCTACAAGTACGCCCTCACCATCGTCGATGTAGCCAGCAGGTACAAGGCGGCAGTGCCGCAAACAGATAAATTCGTGGGTTAGGCAGCTGCCACATTCCAGAATATCTATGAGGACCTGCATAATCGCCTCCAGTGGACAGAGTCGCTGCAAGTGGATGAGGGTAATGAGTTTAGAGGTGAGATTGTAACCCTCATGTGGAAACATGGTGTGGGGATTAGATGAGGTGAGGTGGGACATCACCGTGCGCAGGCTCTCATCAAGAGGTGGAACTGGACACTGACAGAGAGGCTGTTCCCACATAGGTATGCTCAGTAGATGGCTGTAGTGGGCGATCGTTCCAGGCTATTGGTGAGAGGCTTGTCCATTTTGGTGGAGAGATCCAATGCTGAGGTTACTAGGTTAATAGGGCAGAAGCCGATCAAGGCCATTCAGTGATCCTCTGTGGTCCAACCACGATGTCAATCATGCTCTGAGGACAGACTTCCATCCGATGCCCTGGTTCAGTATTAGTATGAGCCTGGCGAGTTGGAGGGCGGATGTAGGCGGGAGACTGACCCCAACTGGTCAATAGATGTACACAAGATTGACAGGTATGTGGAGGCGGCTGGACAACCTACGCTGTACTACCTGGCATGCTCGGAGAGCAGTTCTAGGCGACCGTTTGTATGAGAGGAGCTTCAGATCGTGCAAACAGACACCCAGCTACCTCCACCCAGAGTGCTCACGTCAAGTAGACATTATCCAGATCGCTAGCCCTGACTGTCAGTTGAGCCATGGTAGGCTATGTCACATGATACTCGATGGGATCGGTGTGGACACCATCTAGTAGCACATGTCTCTTATCATAGTAGGCGGAGTGACCAAGTTTTTCCTGTTCATCTGTTACCATACCCTGGTGGCAATATTGAGGCCTCGATTTGCAGCTCTGTCCACTACACCATGGAGGGCATTGTAGAACCTCCGCCAGGAGACCTCATTCTGCCTTTTAGACATTCCCTTGAGCACTTCGTCTTTCCCTCTGCACTCTCCACGTAGTAGCACTTGGAGCATAGAGCAAAACCATGAGTGTCTTCGAACTCAAGCTTGAACAGTCCTGGTGTCCGCCCAGACCATTTGTCCCAAGCTAACCAGTTCTGCTTGTTTGCCTCATACACCATTCACATCTCTGGACGTATCACCTGGTCAAGGTTGGAGGCTGCTATGTTGATATATGCAGAATTGGTGTCCATCTGCAGGTACCCGAAGCTGTCACAAGCTACATAGCGATCTAGGAAGTCATAGTAGAACTCCAGCATTCGCTATCCCCACCTGGAAGGGCTGCTGAATGGTGATTTTAGGCTTCTGGCTCTGCAACTCGTAGGACTCATGGATCTCGTCGAGGTTCTCGAATCATACACTGTGCAAGGCTCTATCTACCGTGCGCTAGGGCCTCAATTAGCTTCCCGTAGGCACTATTGCTGAGGAGTTTGAAGAGATCTGCCAAGAGCACTTTGCTCTTACCTACATCTTCTGAGCGGCGAGCCTCCATAACGGCATTCACAAACCACTCAAATGGTTTCTGTGGGATGTAGTCTATGGTGCAGTAGACGGCAGTGATCGCGAGGCCATGTGTGATATACCACTTGAGTGTTTGGGTGTATAGAAGTCTCTTCTGGCCAGAGAGGGTACCGACCAGCTTGTGGGTGGTTGGGCGCTTGTGACCCGTTTTTTAAGGTGTGCGAGCATCTCAGGAGGTACCGACTCTACACGGACATCGTGGTTGTAGAAGAGGGGGCATCTCCTCGAACTTCGTCCACAGGGCCTTGGGCACTTCTATGTCCACCTCTGCAAACCCAAACCAGCGGTCTGCTAGGAGATCCTCCTTAAAGCTTTCTACATCGCTAGTGTCAGACCACTGCCACATTGTCTCTTTACCACACAGCATCTCTTAGGCCATTGTAGACAGGTAAATGGCATTCGCATCATAGCCTAGGAGACGTTGGCAAACATAATCGCCCTGACGAATTCGAGTCAGACCAGACCTGTGTTGTCTTGTTAACACGATGCTGGGTCCACTGACAAATGCAGCCTTTAGCATCTGCCTGGGGCATAGAGGCCAACATCTGGCATGTGCTGAGCGGTTCCATGAAGTAGATACTGTAATGATACCCCCGGGAGGGATACAGCATCTTTCAGGATGTCTATACCTCATCTGTCGCATCTGCTCTAGGGATTCGATGAATGGGCTGACGTCCAAGTTATTGTAGTATTTCAGCCAGTCAGCGAATGTTCGCATACCTTGCTCTCTGAAAGTCTGATTACATTGCTTCCACTCTGACAGCTTCAGGTGGCCATCCTTGAGATTAGACCACCATGCTTGGTAGTTTGGGAGCCCTGGATAGTCGAGTTTCTTGAGCGTGTCGAACCATTCATATGGGAACCAGCTCTTCTGCTGTGTACACCCATGGGCTTTGATCCACGCCTCGTAGGAGACCCTGGGACTGAGGAAGTTCAGCACATCGAGAAACCGTAGCTCTGGTGTGATGAGGAACATTGTCTGGCTAGTTTTCTTTGGGACTTTCATTGTGCCTGCCGAGGCTGTGAGGTCATCCACGAAGTACTTCTTGATGAGGTTCAGGTCAGAGTTGAACCCGAGCACAGGCACTTGGTCACACCACTCGTTGACAAGTCGCTGCTGGTGTTTTGTCAACTTGTCCAAGTCTGTGGGCAGATACTGTACCTGGATCACCTCATCCAGATTCGGTATGCTCGTCATTGGATCTCACTCATGAACTCTGTGATTAGCACTTTGGGGTCAGCATTGCAGAGGTGAGTCGGCTCGCTCACGCAGCCATCTAAGGAGCAGCTGACTGACACCGAGATAGGTATGTGGGTACTCTCGATCATGAGAGTCTCCATCAGATGGGTCTTGATACCATCTAGGAGTGCTTCAAAGTCATAAATGATGAAGTGTGGGTATGGTAGCGTCCGCCCCTGTGTGGGGACTTTTGGACAACGTTTAATGCAGCACTCCAACTGTACCACAAGCGTGCATCCAGATGCACTCAGCTTGTCGTCTCTCATGACTGTCTTGCAGTACCTTTGTTCGCCATCCTCAGATTGCTTCTGTTGTGAACATCCGTGCCAGTGACAGCCATGGAACTGGTAAATGGTGATGGTTGTCGGATCATAGCCATCTATGGAAGCACCCTCGATCCAACGCTCGCCACCGTGGCCACAATTTGCGTGATGTGTGTGAGTTCCTTGGTTTCTCAACTCGTACTCGATCCAACGAGTGGCTGCTGAACTGGTCGGATGGTGTGGATAGAAGGCATTCTCGTATGCTGATTTCGGTGCCTCTACTTTCTCTCTGTGGCACTCAATGGTAGTTTTTCCACCTGTACAGTGGTCAGCGTGACGTTGGAGATTATATGCTTTGGCGTACGACTGTTGACAGTGCCCACAGATGAAAGTCTGAGCCAGCTTGGAGATGTCCTTAATAAAGAATGCATAGTGATCGAATACTCCTATTGTCATGATGTTCGGGTAGTGGGCATGTTTCCTGGTCAGATGCCAGCTACCCTCTTTGGTAGGGTCGTAAACGTGAATCCCTGTCTTCGCAAAGAACTCTACCTTGTCCAGCTGATCCAGTGATGTTCGTGGCACATTGTAGTACGATCTGTACGGTCTGGATCTTCTCCATGATCCGACCTGTAATGTCTCCTTTTAGCCTTCTGAAGAATGTCCAACATACTGTTCGCCGTCCTCTCTCCTCTGTATCCCTCTCACCCAGGCGCTGATCTAGAATCTGCTGACTTTCTCACCTTATACTCCGGGCTAAGGGTACAGATCTCAGACCCCCCTCATCACCCATCTTCCGATTCTCCATGGAAGAGGTAGGCACTCTAGTGGATGGTTTGCCATCCGAGTTGCTACAGCTTTGGCTCGTAAGCTGACAGTCGTCTCCTCATGCAACTGTCTAAGCTCACGGTGGCGTTGTGCTTTCTTATGAGGTTCCCTGGATCACCAGAGGTGATCGCTGGGAAACTCCCCGTCTGTTGTGCTCGGGAGAGTCGCAAATGTGACTCCTCGGCATGGGCCTGTCCAATCATCTGGAGCAGCTCAGCTTTGTTGGCCTTAGAGCGACCTCTAAGGTCGATTTGCTTTGAAATCATAGAAAATGTCCATTTGCAGACCAAGAGAACACTATTTTTGAAAATTCACCACTGGAATGACTGGCTTGGTTATCAAGCCAGCCATTCCAGTGATAACATCTTCAAAAATAGTCTTCTCTTGGTCTGCAAATCAACATTTCTCAAGACCAGTGCTGAAGCCGTGTTTGGCTGATATGAGTGTGAAAGGCTTAACTTCGATTGGAGGTACAATCGCGATATTTCATCCGCTAACTGGAGCTTGAGTTAGATCGCATTATCATAACCCTTCGTGTTATCAAACGGGTACCCATTTTACCGCGATCGAATTTAAAGTACGATACTCGGTTACCATCACGCAATGATAATATAGCGCGATATACGAGTCCAGGATATTTAAACCTGAGTATTCGCTTTAAAAATTGTTGATACATGTATGAAATGGGCAGGGTATAGGCCACATAGCTAGAAATTGGCGGGGTATAGGCCGCATAGCAAGAAATGGGCGGGGCATATGCCCCATAGCTAAAAGGGGCTAAAAGAGGCTGGGCATAGGCTACATAGCTAGACATCTGCGGCGTATAGGCCACATAGCGAGAAATGGGCGGGGGATAGAGCCCCATAGCTAGAAATGGGCGGGCTATAAGCTCCGTAGCTAGAAATGGGCGGGTACAGGCATAGAAATTTATTCCTCCATTACCATTGTATTCGCTTTAAAAATTGTTGATACATGTATGAAATGGAAGGGGCATAGGCCCCGTAACTAGAAATGGGCGGGGCATAGGCCCCATAGATAGAAATGGGCGGGAAATAGGCTCCATAGCTAGAAATGAGCGGGGTATATGACCCATAGCTAGAAATCGGTGGGGTAGAGCCCCCATGGCTAGAAATGGATGGGGTAGAGCAACCATGGCTAGAAATTGGCGGGGTAGATGCCCCATGGCTAGAAATGGGCGGGGTATAGGCTCCATAGCTAGGAATGGGCGGGGCATAGGCCCCCATAGCTAGAAATGGGCAGGATATAGGTCACATAGCTAGAAATGTGCGGGGTATAGGCCGCATAGCAAGAAATGGGCGGGGCATATGCCCCATAGCTAAAAGGGGCTAAAAGGGGCTGGGCATAGGCCACATAGCTAGAAATGTGCGGCGTATAGGCCACATAACGAGAAATGGGCGGGGGATAGGGCCCCATAGCTAGAAATGGGCGGTCTATAAGCACCATAGCTAGAAATGGCCGGGGTATAGACCCCCATAGCTAGAAATTTATTCCTCCATTACCATTGTTTTACTGCCACCAAGCGGTTGATCTGTTCAGATTGGTTCAATCTTTACTTGCGCGTTTGAGTTTGAAATGGGCCTTTCCACTGTATTCATTCATCACATGACGTCATAATCAACTACGTGGCGTATAGGATGACATCACAATCAATGACGTCATAATGACGTTATGAATGACGTAGATAAGTACGACACAAACGGCATGGTTGAAAACGGACTATGCGTTGTTGTACGAATTGTATGTCTTTACTATTTAATAATTATCCTGTTGAATATTTTGCAACTAATTTGACTGGGCGCTGTTGCTGCAGTCAAATTAGTTGCAAAATATTCAACAACTTAACTGCATAGTTTTCAGTAAATTGATAGTCAGGGCATTAGGGGATCGATCAATCCCAACACAGCGAGCTGTGGGTAGAGCTTAGCTAGTGATGGGCGGGGCATAGCTAAATCTTGAAAGGTCCATTCACGTAAACCTAATGAACTTAAATTGCTTTAGCAAACAATCGGAAATTTATTGACTAGACTGGAGCTAATTATTGACACAGTAAATATGAAAGATACAGAGTCAACTGCCCAGTGCATTACTTCTGTCACCTTAGTATAATATAACCTGTAGCACTGGCGGCCTGTGTGAAAAGATGCCAGTCGATAGGTACGTCGGTACAGCATTACATTCAGGTGTTCGATTTTACCTAAAGCATATTGACAGTGATTTGTTGACATTAGAAAATGATTGCTATCCGCACGCCAGTCTCAATATTGAAGGAAATCTCGTCCAATTATACGGCGCTTCACGCGTGACAATGCGAGAGGCTATGGCTGTTCTAATCAAGCACATCCTTAACAGTAATCAAAGGTCGTTGTTGGAAACCGCACGTGCTTACTTGGCTTGTTAGGTCTGACGTCATACGCATGTAAAAACGACC
Source organism: Chaetoderma sp. LZ-2023a (assembly GCA_034401795.1). NCBI lineage: Eukaryota > Metazoa > Mollusca > Caudofoveata > Chaetodermatida > Chaetodermatidae > Chaetoderma > Chaetoderma sp. LZ-2023a. Next base: position 130,598,950 of record CM067373.1, on the reverse strand, counting down.
CGAATTTAGTATTTAGTTTTTATTAGATCATAATGGATGTTTTCAGTTTTAGCTATTCCCCACCACACCTTGCTCATGTTGGGATCGATTGATCCCTGAACTCCCAGACCATCAGTTTCCAGAAATTTATACAGGTAAGCTGTGAATATTTTGAAACAGCGCCCAGTCAAATCAGTTTCAAAATATTCAACATCATCCTTATTAGATAGTTAAGACATGCAATTCGTACAACAACGCTTCCGTCACCAATTATATGTTCATGACGTACTTATCTACGTCACTCGTGACGTCATTGATTATGGCGCCATCCTACATGTCACGCATTTGATTATGACACCATATGATGGGTGGATAAACTGGAAAGGTCCGTTGTATGATTATGGTGCCATCATTTGTTGTTGACCATCAACATCGTTTTCAATCTAACAATCGCGTAACCCGATATTAACCCGTACATGCCACGAATAACAATCCCGTTATTATGTAAGGAATAAAATGTTACTAATTTGACTGTGGGCTGTTGCAGTCTATACCAAATTAGGTTCAAAATATTTAACGGTTTTCGTGTATATCTATCTGTCTTGAAACTAAGCCAGTGAAATTGTGGTAAGTTGGTTAACAAACACGTGGGCCCCGAATTACGTCATCACTTAACAGACGGCTATTCACACTTATGCCTATATGGTATGGTCACGAGCCTGTGGTAATACACTGCTGGTTGTTAGATCGTAGGTTGTAGTCATTGTTGCAGGAGGTATGCCTCATTATTTACCAACCGTCAGCGTTTTTATCGAACCGTATAAACTGCAGCAGACGCCGATTCCAACTCTGATCTAAAACTATTAACACGGATCAATGAGACACCGTGCGACGTACGAAACTCCCGACACCAGCTTGGAACAGCGGACCTGATTGGTCGGATAAACGTGTCACGTGACTCTCCCATATTTGGCGCGATTATGTGGCAGAAGTTTATAATATCGTCTGGTAGCAGCATTGATGCGCCGTCGCTAGCCGCTCTCCCATCTACAGTAATCCCACGCAATTCACAGAAAAAAAAATAGAAACCCAGGAATTATTCATGCTGAAATCACTTGTTGCTAAGGAAACGAGTAGGAGGATCGCGCGCGAGTGAAAGCGGGATTGTGCGTCCAGTTGAAAACTTGCGCGTTCCTGTGCAAGTCTTTTGGGAGAGTTATTATACGTCCGACAGGCGATTTTGCGCGATTTCGCCCCCACGAACAAGGACCAGTCATAACAGCCAGAAATTCTCCAACTATCGCGGACCAAATTTAAAGCTTGGAAACTCGAGCCGGCTAAACAACTTTTGCGAGGACGGACGACACATCAGGCGATCTCCTAAATTACTATTTACATTTTGGAATTTACACTTATTTTTCACGGAAATTACATTCTTTCAGGTCCGCGCACTTACAAAACGGTAAGTTTAATATTAAATTAAATGTCAATCCACAAATATTTGTTTAATAATTTAAATTAACTTACATTACAATTTACAAATTGTTTAGATATAAATGATACTATAAGATGTGTTATGTAATCTTGCGGGATATATACTAATCTAATTTGAAATTTGACATCATTTGCAAGTAGTACACACAACCGCCATTGGTGGCGCTACTCACATAACATCAGCTTTATTTTCTACATCATAATAGTACTATATTATTGTGCATTCTGACGTCATAATGGCATCAACAGTATCATATCCATGAGCCAGGGGTCGTCACTAATTGAGCGATATGACGCCACTTAGGTGAAAATCGTACCCATCATAGTTACCAAATAGAGGGATTCATTTCTAACATGGTACTCCGCCCGATTTGTAGCTAAGCTCCACACAATCTTACACATGTTGACTGCGATTTAAAGCCTGACTTCGCAGAATCAGAATTTCTAGGTAACCATGCGGGTAAGCTGTTAAATATTTTGATACTAACATATGTTGCAAAATATTCAACAGAAGTTTATTAAATTGATTAAAGTCATCAAAGACATACAATTTCTATCGAGTGACGGTGTTTTCGATTTTCGTGACAGAACTATTCGCCACTATGATTGTGGCGTCTGTTAACTAGTGCCGCAATTCATGAATCCATTTCATCACTCAATCATATAACGTCATAATCAACTACTTGACATGTAGGCTGAAGTCATTAATGACTCGATATAGTCCGTCTTTAACGCTTAATAGTCCGACACGCTGTACGAATTGTATGTCTTTTCCATAGGCAGATTAATTTCAAAACATTTAACAGGTTTCCCTGTATAGTTTTCTTGAAATTGATATTTAAGAAGTTCAGGGATCGATCGATCCCAGCACGAGCGAGGTGTGGGCGGAGATTAACTAGGGATGGGCGAGGAATACCTAACACCGGTAAGGACCATTGATTATGACGTCAGCTATACTTGAGTGATAGATCGAATCACTCGACTGTCTGCTATAATCTGCCACTGTTTGTGTTTTCACAAATAAATTTTTTGAGAAGAATGATTCAAAGTCTACATGAAAATTTCAAATGCACATTTCGTTTTATGTGACACGGTTTTACAAACGGAATCTGTTTGTCAATTCACTTTTCCCGAGTATCCATCTATCAATCTGACGTCATATGACGTCATAATCAGCTAAGCGGCGTGTATGTCGACGTGTAGGTTGACGTCATAAGAATTACGTCATAAATGATTATATATGGCCTGTCATTAACTCGTAATAATCCGACACGTTGTACGAATTGTATGTCTCTACTATTTAATAAATATGCTGTTGAATATTTTGAAACTAATTTGATTGGTCGAGTCAAATTTGTTGCAAAATATTCAATAGCTTACTTGTATAGTTTTCTGGAAATTGATAGTCAGAGAGTTCAGAGATCGATTGCTTCCAACAGGAGCGAGGTGTGGGTGGAGCTTAGCTAGTGATGGGCGGGGCGTAGCTAAAATGTAAAGGTCCATTCACATAATGTACACCCAGCTTACTGTACAGTATAATGGCAATACGAGCCATGTACACAATACACGTGTGTTTATTATATATCCGAATAGTTAGTGTGCATTGTATAAGTACCAGTAAATAGTTGTTGTAAGAAGAAGTTATTGGGTCGATTGGCGTCTATAAAGTCCCTGATTCCAGGTCCCATACACGCCATATCTAGGCTGGTTTTATTTCAGTCTGTTATTGGTAACTTCTCCAGTTTTATACTGGTAACTATTTAAACTCTTGGGTGGAGAGATGCGAGGAGCGAGGGAGATTGCCTATGTTTACAATGACGACGAGATAGCGCACCTCTCAGGCGCGAACCGGGTTCTCCTGAGTGCTAGCCACTACACCAAGCCGCCACCTCATTCTGTCACGAGAGCTCATCAATCACCTCTTTTAGCGCCTTCACGCGATTTGTAAGTTGCCACTTTTGGAGCTATAGCGTGTAAGTATGTGACTAATCGCCCAAGACAATACGCATGCCTTAGTAACACTAATTACAGAACCGGTACTGGGCCAATAACGGGACGTATTGGTCCATTATTGGACCACTACCGGTTCAGTAAGTCGTGTTATCAAGCGGGGTTTTGCGCAAACGACATATTCCAGTGGCTATGTCGCTGGACCGGCTCCATACATTGAACACAATTAAGCCACCAACAACTTTCAGTCATATTGTTTTCAAAATATTCACGATTTTGCTCATTGAAATTATTGTCTGGTGGCTTGCACCCGTTGCTGCCCAGATCGAATTAAATTAGTTTCAAAAGATTCAGCAGTTGAATCTGAATCTTAATCTGAATCTGAATAAGTATTTGGAAGGATTACCAAATCTGGCACTAATATCCAACGAATTGGCGGAGTATAAATGTAAGCTTAATCACAGCCGAGTCTGTTATGGAATTCATTCAATCTTGGGCCCTGGAATGTACTGGCTTCCAGCTGATCCCAGTTGATAACTGTTTTAGACCCAAACTGCCGATGGCAATAGTAGGGTCAATAAGAAAAGCAAATAATGAATAAAAACGAAGCATCCTCCTTTTAGCATAACACAGAGAAACTGTCAATATTCTAAAATTTGTATTATACTAATACCTCATATATCAATGTAAAGTTGATCTGAGTGTAAATAAAGTTCACGTTCAAGTTCAAATTTTTCATGTTCATATACGGAGGTGGGTGGGTCTTGAGAGCATCGATCACAACACATTGGGAGTTGTTTGTACAACCGCAGGCTATGGTGTTCACATATTATATGAGTAGCCTTCACATACTGTTTGGTGGAATTCTTCGCTTACCGTTCACCTCTGTTTAAATGCCTGCTTGATGTAATTGATGGAACGGATACGTTAGTCATATAAAGAAATACCACGCGTTTCTCCATCCTATGCTCTTACAGTGGCACTATTCCCAAATGCTCCTCTATTTGCGCAACACCGTCTGTTTTTACCTATATTTTCGCAAGATAAAGCAAACAACCGGCGTCCTTGGACTCGTTCGACGGTGTCAATATCACAGTGTACAAATGTTGCCCTCATATGCTATTGTTATATAGACTGAGTCGAATAAAGAAAACTGAAACTGAAACTGAACTGTGTATTGGTCCAAATTGATTGAACTATTCTCCACGCTGGATCTGACCATGGAAGATAAGCTTTCCCTTACACTTCTTGGGGTTAGACTTAAGATTTCTGCGCGATATTGACCTGGATTTCTTAGCTGTTTTGTTGATGTAATTATACCACGTAAGAGGTCACTGAATGTAACACATATGCCTGGGTTTGATGTAACTTTTTCTAGTATGCGTTTACTGAGTGATTTATGGGAGAATTTGTTCTTAATACTCAATATGTAGCATTTCTTGGTATTGTCTCTCATACCAGGTGCAGCTGAGTGTTCGAGATGTCTACGATCTTTTTTTAAGCATAACAGGTTCATTAAATGATTTAAAAGCATGGTATAGTACACAATCATCCACCAGCACAGTATGCTTGCGCGATTACGTGATTAATTCGAAAACCGCGATTATTTTTTAAATCGTGAATCTTTATGATTGAAAATTAAATAATAGAATAATCGTGAATAATTTCTACTGAGTAAACATTATTTTTAATCCACCTTTTAATCACTCTTTAATCCAACAGATAAAAAAATTGACATTTTGCTCAACGGATCTATATCCATTGTCGGGCTAAGAGAAAACTATTTTTTGAAAATGTATCGCTGGATATGGCTGGCAAGCTGCAAATGGACCTTTCTAAACACCATTGCGCCCCTCTTCATTGATATGCTTGTGTTGTTATATCTGGAGCTCTTAAATATTGGTGATCACTCAAATCAATACACACGCACGCCTACAGTGCAGTGAGTGGCCTGAGATTATTAGCGCTCTCCCTGAGGTCATTTAACGTTCAATGACAGGGACCCCGGACAAAACTGACACTTAACGTGAGCTTTGTCAATCCACCACAACGTACATGTTGGCCAGGAATGTGTTTAGGCATTGATGCAGGTTGCCAGTGATCTTGTAGCATCCAAGTTTTTAAAAATAGAATCGAATGTAATACTGTTTTGAATACTTTGGAAAATCAAATATTGACAAATCAATTTGTAATGCAGTTTTGTAAATGCATGAAATATCATAACAGTGTTTCGCATGAATATTCAGAACACGGAAGCCATGATTTAGGTTAACAAGGGCCCTTTCCGGTTTTAGCTATGCCATGCCCATCTCTAGCTAAGCTCCACCCACACCTGGCTGTGCTGGGATCGATCGATCCCTGAACGCCCTGACAATCAATTTCCAGAAAACTATACAGGTAAGCTGTTGAATATTTGGAAACTAATTTGACTGGGTGCAGCGCCCAGTCAAATTAGTTCACATAATGAGTATTAAATAGTAAAGACATACAATTCGTACAACAATGCTTAGTCCGTCTTGAATTAAGGGTTCACTACGTAGTTATCTGCGTCATTCAAGGCATCATTGATTATGCCGTTATCTTACACTTCACGTAGCTGATTATGACGTCATATGATGGATAGATAAACTGGGAAGGTTCAGTATATTGTGACGTTCCATGCGCTTTATTTGATGGCGGCAGATGATGCGTTCTAGTAGCATACATACAACTGATGCTAATGATACTGGTCGGTATAGCTTTCGGCTTGGTCGCTTTTCTTGATGACAGGAGTGGCGTTTGCATGTTCACGTCTTACGGGAGTTGGCCGCTTTTAACTGAAGCCAGGTAAATGAATTGCGAGGTCGTGTGCGAGTTGTTGGGCACGTGTTTTCAACACACAGTTAGGGGCATTGTTGGACCTGAAGCTATCTTCATTTGAATATTACATAGTAGCTTCTCAACCGCTGGCGTTGTCATAGCTAAGTTATTGAACTGGCTGCGTAGGATCTGGGATTTGAAAAGTTCTTTTGGTGGATACTGAGACGAACTCGTCAATACGAAGCTCGGCCTTGGAGTTGCTCTCTTTGATAAGCTTACCATGCTGTTTGAGAGGGGATCACCAATATTGTAATTTTTCATTGATTTAATATAGTTCCAGAATAGTTTTCTGTTATGTTTCTGGAGGCTACATTTTGATGATATTGTAAGATAGGCTCACTCAGCTTGACGGAATTCCTTTTTACACTGTTTTTGGTTCTCTATCTAAAAAAACCACGATAATTATCTCACTGTTTTGATTTGTAACACAGTCAAAACCATTGTGAAGTGGCCACAAAGGTCTACCTTCATGCATAGTCGTCTTAGCGGTGAGACACGGATACTATGCTTCGTTTCTCGGTGCGGCACAACCTCAGAGTGCCTCGCTATCGGTGGAAACCTGGCGGCATTCCCTCCACTCCTCGTCGCGTCCCCAGCCAGGAGTATGAATGGATACCGGCGTAAAGGATGGGAAAGTTCCCAGTAATGGACTGAAACAGAGACAGCCTCTATATATGGCTTAGGCTTAAATAAGACCGAGGAAATAAGAACACGAAAGCGGGTGTGTGTGTGCGTGTGTGTGTGTGTGTGCGCGCGCGCGTGCGTGCCTGCCTGCGTGCGTGCGTGCGTGCGTGCGTGCGTGTGTGTGTGTCCAGACATTGGCCATGGTTATGAAGTAAGAAATGTATCCCAATCGGATCAAATTCTGGAAATATGGAATGCTCGGAAACTACTGGCCCAATTCGGCTCAATAGTTTAATATAGGACAGAGTGTGACTGCACACTAGCCTTCCACAAATGTGTGTGTGGTCAGAAAAATCCCAAAATGTGAAAGATCGGGAAAATCTGAAAAACATTTACAATGTAACGAAACCCGACGGCGAGGGTATGCAAGTTCTGCTCTTGTTTTCCACGGAAAGAACTATTCTGATAAAATAGCCTTCGATACTACTGATTAATTAATTGGATTCCAGTCAGAATCGTTTCCAGGTTACGCATCTATGCTGTGGCTTTCGCGCCATATATTGGCATCGGTGGATGCGCATCGGAGAATTTGGGGCTTATTGAGCAATTTGATGTCAACGGCATTATTTCTAAAGCAACTCATCTACCCACCCCACCACATCGCCAGCTATCATTCGACACTATCCTTGTCAGCGACAGAATCGCACACACATACACACATGTGTACACAAATCGCCGTCAACGCGACCACTAGCTGCCCCAACAGCAGCGGCAGTTAGAGCGCCGCCGCCGCCGCCGCCGAGAACGACGACGACGTCGACGACGACGACATTAAAGTAAGATATATTTAGATAGTCCCGCAATTATCCATGTAAATTTGTTCTCTTTAGCTTAATTTTGTGATATATTATGCATTCGTTCGCAATGGGAGAAAATGTTTCCAACAATATTCGTCTTACATTATTAACAGCTACACAACTCATTCACGACAATTGCGATGATACTCCTGAGATTAATCTCCAAGTAACTACTATGCATTGCAAACATATTGCCGAAACTAATCGGTTTAAACAGCATCTGTTCAGCTCTGAACTAGCGATCTGCCCAATGCGAGCCAAGACGGTGCTGGCAGGCAGTGTGGAAGCTGCATCATAAGCCCATCTATTCTATTCTATTATTATTAGTTTTGCTTAGTTTAATTTGATTTATATTCTTGTTATGCTGTTATAATCGTATATATTATTTATATTGGCCTATATGTATTATATATTATAGTATATGCCGTCATTTGAAGTATTTCAACTGTATGTGAGTGGGAGACGCAGTAATAAGATAAGGCTTAGCGTGCTCCCACTCAAACAAAAAATAAAAGTCTGTTTAAGACAATGGGAGAAAAGCGAAACAAAGCGACGTAGAAGATATTTTCAGCAGGGCGACCAGATTGTCATGCTTTCTTTTATCCGGAAAATAAGTTTGGACGAGCGAGCCCACAGTTTGTCATTTTGGGATATCGCACGCAACCGCTCGATTTGTATGTTCCAGTATTTGATTGTATGAGATTGTAGAAATGCATACGGCAAATCGTCAAATTAAACTATAACTTATCAGTTAATAATTCTATTTAAATATGGTATTCTCACTAAAAGGGTCGACATGAATAGGGTCGAAATTGCACTATATAAGACGAAAACTCGCAACAGACTCATTGCTTCATGAATATTGCTAATTCAAGCACACAATCCGGATATTTGACAGTGTTTCTAGAAATCCAGAGACATTTTTCGGATACACCCGGAAAATGGTCGTCCTGTTTTAGTATAACAAAAAGGACACCTAGTTATCTCAATAATGTCGTGATACAGACTAAATCAGCAGTCAGGCATCTAGACAGCATTAACGCTTCTTCTATTACAGACCAGACACGACTTATTCTTTATTACGTAAGGCATATTCGGTTGAATAATTTGAAACGTATTTTAGTAGGAGCTTTTGCTGACTAAGAGAGAAACAGCTCCAAGTAAAATTAGTTTCAAAATATTCAACATGTTGCATGTATAGTTGGAAATCTCAATTACTAAAGTGCTTAATAAGAAAAATATTTCGCATGACTGAGCGTTTGTACTTTCTCAGGGGCATACAGTATTCCGCAGTTGAATTTGAAGAAACTAGAAACAGTTCTAAGTACAATATTAATCGATATTAAATGTTGATCAACATATGTAGGCCGTCTGATAACCACGTGACGCGATAGCAGGTCTGGAACATTCAGCAAAATCTTTGCCTGCTCACGTACCCTTAATACATGCCATGGGCGATGTATATTATTACACGTGAGCGGTGTTTATAGCTAAAGGCGGTATACTATGCTTTATTCTCTGAACTGTACACAGTTGTGGAGACACATAATATCATACATACATACATACATACATGTGTCAAAAGCAGTATGTTGGCGAAACAAAAAATCGACTAAGATGCCGAGCAACCAGACACCTTTCAGATATTAGACTAGAGGAAGACACACATGTGGCTGAACATTTTAATCTTCCTGATCATTTAGTCACCCGTGACTTTGAAATTATGCCCATCGAACAGCTACCTCTTTCAGACACAACAGAGGAAACTGATAAACAAAGATCACTAAGAGAATCGTTTTGGATTAAAGAACTCGAAACACAATGGCCAAGGGGCATAAATTCGGACCCATGCCTCTCGGATCAACGTGAGATTATCCCATTTACTCTCACATACAATCGGAAAAATGTTGAAATTGCGAAAATCCTAAAGGATGAGTATCACAAATTACAGGACAATTTAAAACAACCATTCAACAAGCGTCCAGTAATTGCATTTAAGAAAAATCCTAATCTACGCGACATCTTGGTAAAAGCGAAACTCAAATAAGTGTTCAAAACATCAATCAATGATTTATCATTGTATACTAATCAGGCCATATGGCATCTATTAAACAAAATTGACAATCTCAGGTGATAAAATAAGCAAAAATATTTTCAATTTTTTTCAATTTTGAAAATTCTGAGCCGGTGCGTTTACAATATTACATACATACATACTATGCGGAGTTGCAGTATGGCGGTTCGATCTCCCGACCGGGAGATGGTGATCAACAAATTAAACCAATGGATGCATGACTGTCGGTTGGATAGCATGTGGAAATTGAAGCCGCACGTTGCCAGTGCGTCAATAAAATAAAATACATATACTGCCAGAGCCGTGCTGGAGTCAGAGTACAATAGGCTTAAATGCCAAGGATTGAATCGTGGCAGGTGCATCCACAGATAGTCCCATATGAATAGTCAGTGTGTCAGTATATCAGACATGTGAAAGCTGGTCGGCCAATCCTTGACTTTGTCTTGGTGCGGTGGTCCAGTGGAAAGATGCCTGGTTGCTGATGCTATGCGGAGTTGCAGAATGGCGGCTCGATCCCCCGACCGGGAGATGGTGATCAACAAATTAAACTAATGGGTGCATGACTGTCGGCTAAGTTAGCACATGGAAATTGAAGCCGCACGTTGCCAGTGCGTCAATAAAAAAATACAAAAACACATATACTGCCAGAGCCGTGCTGGAGTCAGAGTACAATAGGCGTAAATGCCTAGGATTGAATTGTGGCAGGTGCATCCACAGATAGTCCCATACGAATCGTCAGTGTGTCAGTATATCAGACATGTGAAAGCTGGTCGGCCAATCCTTGACTTTGTCTTGGTGCGGTGGTCCAGTGGAAAGATGCCTGGTTGCTGATGCTATGCGGAGTTGCAGAATGGCGGTTCGATCTCCCGACCGGGAGATGGTGATCAACAAATTAAACTAATGGGTGCATGACTGTCGGCCAAGTTAGCACATGGAAATTCAAGCCGCACGTTGCCAGTGCGTCAATAAAAAAAATAAAAAAATACATACATACATACATACATACTATGCGGAGTTGCAGTATGGCGGTTCGATCTCCCGACCGGGAGATGGTGATCAACAAATTAAACTAATGGATGCATGACTGTCGGTTGGATAGCATGTGGAAATTGAAGCCGCACGTTGCCAGTGCGTCAATAAAATAAAATTCATATACTGCCAGAGCCGTGCTGGAGTCAGAGTACAATAGGCTTAAATGCCAAGGATTGAATCGTGGCAGGTGCATCCACAGATAGTCCCATATGAATCGTCAATGTGTCAGTATATCAGATATGTGAAAGCTGATCGGCCAAACCTAGACTTTTTAGTCTTGGCGCGGTGGTCCAATGGAAAGATGTCTGGTTGATGATGCTATGCGGAGTTGCAGTGTGGTGGCTCGATCCCCCGACCGGGAGATGGTGATCAACAAATTAAACTAATGGGTGCATGACTGTCGGCTGGATAGCATGTGGAAATTGAAGCCGCACGTTGCCAGTGCGTCAATAAAATAAAATACATATACTGCCAGAGCCGTGCTGGAGTCAGAGTACAATAGGCTTAAATGCCAAGGATTGAATCGTGGCAGGTGCATCCACAGATAGTCCCATATGAATCGTCAGTGTGTCATTATATCAGATATGTGAAAGCTGGTCGGCCAAACCTAGACTTTTTAGTCTTGGCGCGATGGTCCAGTGGAAAGATGTCTGGTTGCTGATGCTATGCAGAGTTGCAGTATGGTGGCTCGATCCCCCGACCGGGAGATGGTGATCAACAAATTAAACTAATGGGTGCATGACTGTCGGCTGGATAGCATGTGGAAATTGAAGCCGCACGTTGCCAGTGTATCAATAAAATAAAATACATATACTGCCAGAGCCGTGCTGGAGTCAGAGTACAATAGGCTTAAATGCCAGGGATTGAATCGTGGCAGGTGCATCCACAGATAGTCCCATATGAATCGTCAGTGTGTCAGTATATCAGATATGTGAAAGCTGGTCGGCCAAACCTACACTTTTTTGTCTTGGCGCGATGGTCCAGTGGAAAGATGCCTGGTTGCTGATGCTATGTGGAGTTGCAGTATGGCGGTTCGATACCCCGACCGGGAGATGGTGATCAACAAATTAAACTAATGGGTGCATGACTGTCGGCTGGATAGCATGTGGAAATTGAAGCGGCACGTTGCCAGTGCGTCAATAAAATAAAATACATATATACAGCTTTGGGGCGTGATATCGCCTAGGAGCTGTGGGTTATACTCCTCCCATAACGATGGAGACGGTGGCTTATACCTCCAGGAAATCTTTTAATTTTGGATCTTAAAGTGCGTGCGTGTGTGCGTGCGTGCATACGTGTGTGTATAGGTGGTGGTGGTGGTGATGGTGGTGGTGCCGGTGGTGGTAGTTGTGGTGGGGGAATTGCTCTCCAGGCGAAAAGAATAATAAACCTCGGTAATTTAAGTCCATCAAAGAATATGAAACTTGACTTAAAGTGTGGCTACTGTGACATACATCATTGTAAGTTGGAAGCTACATCACGTGGATGAGGGGAGAAGAAAAAACTCCTACTTAATTATGCCGTGCCAATATTTCGGTTTCCAAATTTGGTGACATTCTTTAGAATATTTATTACCATTCCAGCTTCAAGTGCGTCATCAGAACGCTACTTCAGTCGCACGACATTGATACACTCGTCTAGCATGTTTAAGCAGTTATGCAGGCATAGCTGCCAGGATAATGTAGCAACAACTTTCAGTCATGTTAGTCTAAAGAATATTCTGACTGTAGGAAATTGTTTTCAGATTTGGAATGCTATATGGCTTTAGGTCAATTCTTAGTATGGACACGACCATGATTTGATGCGTCAATGACAAATGAATGGGAAACGCTTACTCTCGGTCCTCACCTAATCCATTTGTTAAAAACAAATTAAGTGGGTAAAACTGGAATACGTTAATAACAACCAATGCAGGAGATATCATCTGAGAGCACCTAGATCTCAGAAATCTCATTTGGGTTTGGCTACCGATGGTCCTGGTGATTTCTCGGCAGATTTCGCGTCTTGACTCCACCCCACTGGAAAAAGTTAAAGCATGCCTATGTTTCAGGACGTTTTAGCAACACTGCAATACTTAATGCACTATGCAGTAAGATTGGCGGGGCAGTTAACGCTAATATAATTGATTTTATGATTATGAAAAAGATTGAAAATTTATCACTGTCTGTTAGTGAGTGGGTGGTGGTAGATATCATATATTGCGGTTTTGTTCGGTTGGGAGGGCCATGTACCATACATTTACCACAGGCCGCCTCACACACGCACACACGTTCGCTGCCGACATATTATCTATATACCTATATGTTTGCATGTATGTGCGTTGATTGCGCGGGTGCATGCTCACCTCTGCGTCTGTGTATGTGTACCTGAATGCACATGTGTGTTAGTTCATGCATGCTCTTGTTTCCGTACTTGTACCTGTGTTATGATGTAATGTGTGTACCTGTTAGTGTAGTACGTGCTTGTATGAGGTGGTGGTGGTGTGTGCGCGCGCGGACGTGGGTGCATTGCGTTGCGTACATGTTTACAAGTGTCTGCACCTGTACAGTCTATATATAATCCAACATCTAGGGACATATTTGCTGTTTATCGACTATAAAACAGAAAAATGAGAATCGACAGACATCCCAATAGTTAGTTGGTGTCCAGCTCACGGAATCGCTCTGCCAAATACGATTGTCTAGGACAGTCAGCCAGACATCACTCTCCGAGGACCAATAATTCCAATGATGGGTAGAGTTTTGAAGTTTCGGCTTTGAGTCGTGTAAATTATTCAGTCGCGCACGGAACAAATTGATATATAACTGAAGGAGAACCAAGCGCATACATGATGGGTTGATTCATGCAACTTTCCACCGTCGAGAAACTTTGTCAATGGAACCGTTTTCTTTGACATATTGAATTTGATTGGTAAATATTACAAGAGAAAGCTGTTTTTTTGAAAATTTACCACTGACATTCGGTTATAGAGCCAGTCATTCCAGTGATCAATTTTTTAAAATAGTGTTCTCTTGGACTGCAAATGGCCAATACTCACGACCACTGTAGAGGCCAATTTTTGCCGGCTTCGTCGTGAAAGCGTAAAAGAAATGCGCTGGGAATTGACTGTTCTTGAATCTACATAGCATACTCTAATAGTGCAATACAACCTAGTGAGATATGAGTAGTATCAATTCACCTTTCCAGAGTATTCATCATCATCTGACGTCATATGACGTCTTAATCAGCTAAGCGGCGTGTAGGATGACGTCATGGTCATTATGTCATGAATGATTCTATATGGATCCTCTTTAACTATTAATCGACCGACACATTGTACGAATTGTATGTCTCTACTATTTAAATTTTTGAAACTAATTTGACTGGGCGCTGTTGCTGCCATCGATCGATCACAACACTAGCAAGATGTGGGTGGAGCTTAGATAGAGATGGGCGGGGCATAGCTAAAACTAAAAAGGTCCATTAATCAATTAACCAATTTCAACACCACAGAGCACGGACGGTACATTACTAATGATGTAGGAACTACTACGTTGAATATTTTCTAGCTAATTTTACTGAAAACATATATGCCTACTGGAAGCAATCAGAAACATACCCTACGTATTGATATATCAGGATTATCTGTGCCATTTATTCATCGCAATCACAAAGTATAATTATGGCATATGAGATCAATATTTTGCAATACATAGTTTGGCAGTATAGATATTTAAAACCAATCATAGGAACTATTATATTGGAGATTTTGAGGCTAATTTGACTAAAACCCTATAAGCCTACATGTACTCAGAAACATAGGCCCCTACGTGTTGATATTCAGATCAAGTTTACTTGTACGATGGAGCAATGCAACTATGGAATATGAGGGTAATGTTTTGCTAGACATAATTTAAAGGTAGAGATATTTAAACCATATCATAGTTCCAAACAGTGGTTAGAGAAGAAGATTCATCATCTTGTTGCTTTAGAGAATCAATTAACAGTTTGCATGGTTTATCTAGTACATGTTTGTTGCTTAACTGTATTTCCATCTGTGCGGTTCATTCTGTAGTACTCAGATAGTGCATTCTACTCCTTCTGCTTCATATAATGAGCATACAAGGAAGAAATGTTGTTCATCCTTTTTGGACGCCACATAATTCACAGACACTCTATGTTCCTTCGGTTCCCACCCACGGTGGCCACCGACCCCACTTTTGGATTCTGTAGCTATATGGTGATTTAGCGTTTGGAAATGACATGCATATAATAGTATGACTAGCAGGAATTTGATTTATGAATGTGAACTCGAATTCCTGATAAAAATTCTCGAACTTGGTTTCTACTCGGACTTGAAAACGGCGTACAGTAGGATGCCAGCAAGGTGTTCTGTCGTACGTTCAACTCATCGGTATAAACATTTACACATACCAGGAACCAGTTTCAGTCTTCTTTATTTCACGCAGGCCATTGTTGCAAATGACATTTGAGGTCGACTTATAATTTAAACATCCTGGTTGTAGTAATAAGAGAGATTAAGTTATAGTAGTAGCAACAACAGTAGCAACAGTCGCTGTAGTAGCTGTTGTAGCAGCAGTAATAATATAAGCAGTAGTAGCAGTAGCAGTGACAGTAGCAGTAGCAGTAGACTAGTAGTAGACTTTTTTCTTGGACAGCGGTAAAAGTTTTACGGAGTTTGGTAAGTTTCGGTTTGTTACATATTGATAATAATCCGCCAGTCTTTTCTTCATTATTTTGGTTTGAATAATATAGTGGCATGCACTTCTTTCGTTCTATAATATATATCTCACATTTAAACAAAAAATGGCTTTCATCTTCTATAACGTTACATTTCGGGCAAATACACTCATATCTGTCTATAACAATCCATATTTGAGTTTCTATGACAAGTCGGTGGTAGAGGGTGGGGAAATGAACTAGACTTAGTGCGGCACGATATTGCGGTAATTTTTAATAGTTTTAAGAACGGATGTCTGTTTTAACTATTCCATAGAATATTAGCCGTGTTCATTGGGCAACTTCTCTCTTCCCCATATCTATAGCACTATTCCAATGAGGAATTTGTTAGTTTGACGAATTCCTTACTATTTATATTCTCTTCTGTAAATAGATTTTGTTAACCCAGTGCATTGTAGAATAGATTTAATTGTGTTAATCCATTTAATTTGTTCATGCTGTCTTGTCATAAAGTCTCGGCAGAGCAAGTAGAGCATAAACGATACTTACCCATCCCCACCATGCATTTACTAAGTCCATCCAAAATTGCATCATGTTGCATTTTATTGTGGTGTCTAGTGGGAAAATCCCTTGTTCTTCATCTACCATAACATTTCGGGTGTACTTTTCTTCAAGTGGGGTGAATTTTTAAAGAACCTTAGTTGGCATATTTCTCCATGCGTGGTTTCTCAGTCCCAAATTTCTGATTTGAAACTAATCTAACTTTTTCGAGGACATAAATCGCGTTCTTGTCTGGTATTAATTTTGTTTCAGACTATTGATCTCAGTTAGTAAGTGTCTTCTGTGGCCAATTAATTCGCTGTCCTTTGAAGTTTTTCCTTGCTGGAAAGTAATATAACATGACTGACACATTGGGCCATTTGGCTCCTTTCGCTGTTTACAGTTGTATACGTGTTAAACACCGCGATGATGTAAGTTGTTGCCGTAACAGCTTACATCATCACCGTGTTGACAGCGCCAGCCATTCTATCAAGCTGTTCTATAGGCCACCTTTATGCCCATGGTAGTGAAATTGTTTTTGTCGTTCTGTAATCAGGTGGAGAACAGACACTTTTAAATGTCAAATAACTTACTCCCTGAAGAAAAGCTTTATCACGATTCTGCAAATTCCTGCTAGTCATACACAAATGTTTTACCGCTTTGTTAGTCCTAGACAAATATTTTAATGCTGTGCAACTGAAAGGCCAAAACTATAAAACCCTTAAAAAATTAATTAATTATTATGTTAAGTATTTTAAAACTAGTTTGGCTGTGAGACGTTGCTGCCTATTCATGATCAGGGCCGGATTTGGACATATTGAAACCGTAAGCCTAATTCACCTTTCCAGAGTATTCATCTATCGATCTGACGTCATATGAAGTCATAATCAGCTAAGCTGCATGTAGGATGACGTCATAATCATTATGTCATAAATGATTCTATATGGCCCGTCTTTAACTCTTAATAGTCCGATACATTGTATGAATTGTATGTCTCTAATATTTAATAAACATGCTGTTGAATGGGTTAACATCAAATTACAATGCTTTCTGAGCAGGGATGTCTTGTGTCATTCGTAGACCATGCACAAACATAGACCATCTTAAGTTTGTTGGGCCATCTTTACTGACAGTAGGACTGTATTTGACTCAGCGGATAATTCCTTGTCGAAGATAATACTGTGCGGCCCGGCCAGAGTATCTAAGTTATAGTAAGTAGGTGTCTGCGGTGGCAGGCATCAAGCTCTAGAACTGCCTTCGGGGCTTTCCAACTGATGTAGTTGTACAGCATCAGTGATACACAGGCTACGTCATACACCCATTTTTTGGATCAGAGGGATCCGTGATCCGCACTTTCCAAAAGGACTGGAAGACAATGCTTCCCACGGCGGAACTTGCAGCGATGCCAGAGGAGCTGTACAATAGTGAGCCAATGATTTTGCTCTTCCTCCATTTTTCACCGACACGCAGCAAGATGCCTTTGTTACTGACTTCGTCTGTCGCTGATTGGGTAAACTCGGTCTTGACATCGTTTATGAAGAGATTCACATTCTTCAGTTATTCTGCAGCTGGTATTTGACTAGTCGCAGCTCATCACCTTTGCAGCCAGCTTGATGTAGTACGTCCAGGAACTTTGATCGTTGTTTGATGGTGTCAAATGCCGCTGACATCTCGGTGCCCATCTTGTGAATGTCCCAGTGCTTGGATTTGACTACCGACACGAACATTTGCTGCGCCCATACAATGTCTGCATGGCTACGTTCTCGGTTAAGCCCCCTCTGGTAGACACTAGTGACTGTCAATATTTCCTCTGATGTAGGCCAGTGTCATATTCTCCAAGATCTTCCGAATGCTACTGAGGAGCATTATATAGCATGGTTGAGAGTGAAAGTGGAACGTATTGTATTTTTCATCTGTTCTAATCCTCTCCCACTCGCCCACCCACCTCGACCCTAAATTCTCGTAAGGTTGCCACGGACTTCGCTGATGGCACCAATGCAGAAGAAAATATGAAAATACCAATCTCGCAACGCTCAAAATCCACAACAAGACTCTTAATACAAAGACAATCACCAACACCAAGCACAATACCGACCAACGACACCTACTAACATCATGACTGTCAGAACCAACGCAGCGCTAATACTATGACTGTGGTAACGCAGCTGACTGGGTGATATTTTACCAATGCTTGGGCCGTAACCTGCGCTATCTAGTTAACCCCAACGACATATTATTAGATACAAAAATGTGTGGCCGACTGGCCGAGGGCTTAGGCATATACAACCTAAGCAAACACGTTGCCTTTGGGAAATACTAATCTGGAAAGGTATTGTCTATTAAGGAATTTATTACACGTCAGAACGACACATTACTTATCCATCAAATCGATGTCTATTTCATCGAGACATAGGTAATAACAATTTCTTCAAATACAACACTCGTCAAATTTGAATTGAAATTGAATATGTTGTTTTCAAAAAGGTTGTCCGTGCAGGAAGAGGACATATAGTGCCCATAACCTTGAATATAGAAGAGTGGTTCTTTAAGTGACCTTTCTACTTTTAGCTACGTCCCACCCACCTCTAGATAAGCTCCACCCACACCTCACTCGTGTAGGGATAGATCGATCCACGAATGCCACCTATCGATTTCCTGAAAACGCATAGTCCGTCTTCAAATATGCGTTCGTGACTACTTATCCACACCATTCATGACGTCATAATGACGTCATTCACTATGATGTCACTATACACGTCACTTCGTCTCGCATTGCAAAAGAATTGACAAACCAACCGAGAGACAAGTAGACCACTCGGCAGACCTATAGACTGATCGACAAATTCTAGTTGTAAATCACGACTCAACCGCATTGTTGAGTTATCGGACCATCGTGTCTACCATATTTAAAGATGGTGGCATTGGATGAAGTCCTGTTAAACATTTCTGAACTTATAGTTTTAACAGTTTGGCTAGCAATTGAAGAGAGAGTCGGCTTCGTAAAGTGGTTAACACTAGGTTTCATGAGTGGTGGTCTATCCCATGGTCGAAACATGGGAAGTCTCATTCACTCAGTGCCTCTCTCCAACATTGAGGATAAATGAATACTAGACTATCAGTCTAAACACTGCAGTTAGCAATAGACTGAAAACAAAACCAGAGGCTAAATAGGACGTAGAAATTAGGCGCTCGATATATGTCAATCAAACCAATAACGTCTCTCAGCTGAATACAAATGCAAACTACACATTACAACCAGTCGCATGAGTCACCTCTCCTTAGTGAGATGGGGGTCCTACTACACTCAATAGTGACTATATGCTGTATAGTTGGAATACAGGTTATGGCAGCACGTTTTTGTGACTGAAAACAATCACAGAACTAGCAAATGTGTGCCTTTGTCTTGAATGCCTCAGAAATGTCACATATCTCACAAATATTGGTAATACACAGGGCATTACGAAAAAGATCCAGTGGAAATGGACATCCATTTATAGAGAGATGAAGTTTCTCATATGTAGGAGTTTTTCACATTTAGTTAACTGCTTTAAAGCCACTATGAGTTCTTCTTAAAAGCAGAGAATGGACATACACCTTGTTGTAGATAAAAGCCGCCGCTGTTGGCACTTCAGACTGGTTCCTGAAAGTAACATACATAATGTGCATGTGACTCTCTCACCGAGTTACATCTTGTGTAATATACAGAGTCATGCAATATGTATGAGTATGTGGCCTCTATTGAACCTAATATGGATACTAATTTCTCGACTTGTGCAGCATACATAACTGTGATTCAATGTTCAGGTTTTGTTTTATAGTCTTACAGTTGCAATTCACTGGACTAGTGTGTGTGTGTGTGTGTGTGTGTGTGTGTGTCTGTGTGTGTGTGTGTGTGTGTGTGTGTGCGTGCGTGCGTGCGTGCGTGCGTGCGTGCGTGCGTGCGTGCGTGCGTGCGTGCGTGCGTGCGTGCGTGCGTGCGTGCGTGCGTGCGTGCGTGCGTGCGTGCGTGCGTGTGTGTGTGCGATCTATCCAGACTAGCAACCTCCTGTTGTATCTCGAGTCGATTAATGATGTGTATATTGATTTTTTGACTTCAACTATTCATGATGGCTATCAGTTCACATTCAGGGGTATGGTGACAATGTCGCTTTTGCATCATTACCACCCATGGGGGTTCTTTAGGGAACATTTCATGATTGACATTCAAGAAGATAAGATAGTCTTTATAGAATTTCGCTATCCATTAAACACTCCAGCAAAGCAATATTGTTGTAACATTGAACCCCTCGTTGCCCTTCGAGTATGAATGGTCAGCGGATCAAAGATGGGACAGCTGCCTCATCAACGACTTTGAAACATCAATCAGTCATGCACACATCACCATTAGCAAGCGCCATTACAACCATTGGCAAACAGTACAGAAAGCCTTCCTACAAGATGTGAAAGCATTATTTGGAATGGCTACGAATTCTGAGATTATTTCCTGGCTCAACGATGCAGTTGTGATAGTAGAAGCGGAAGCAAATCTAGCTGCTGATGTTGTCGTATTAGATGGACCAACCACTGTTGACATATCCAAGCGTGGATCAGCAACCCCAAGAACGCTATGTACTGGGTCGGTACTGGGCCAATACCGGGTCATTGTAAGCTGCGTTATCAGGGAAGCCATTTGGCGAGTGTGTGCTGGATGCTTTCCCAATGGGCATCAATTTGATCGACATAGTCTGCGATGACTACAGGACAGGTACATTGAAGGCGGAATAGAGAAAAAGAAGTCCGTCTTCGGCTAGCATCAATGAATGATATCCCCAAGTTGAGTGGACATTTTAGGCTCACTGACAGCGGAAAGGAAAGCACAGGTTGTCTTCTAACTAAGACGGCATCACCATATCAGCAAACACGTAGCGTGAAGATCTAGTTTGCCGACACAATAGAAACAGATGGCTTGCTTCCTGTACCAGTGGTGATGCTAGGAATCTTTTTCAGAGGGAGAAACTGTGGAAAATTTCCCCGGTTTTCGTAAATGTATCCTAATTTGGGTAGAATCCTAAGGAAATAAGTATCTTTAGAAATTTGCTTAACATCTGATCTCCCCTTTTGCACTCAGAGTGATACAATTTTGACTGAATAATCTGAACAAATATGAATTTCCCCCAAACAAAATAATGTCAAAATATTCCATAGCTTACCTGCATAGATCCTGTGAAATTGAGATTCTGTTATCTCTAGATTCAAAGGGTAAATGTGACAACAACACGATTCACGTGTAGCTGCTGCTGCTCCTGCTGCTGCTGCTGCTGCTTCTGCTGCTGCTGCTGCTGCTGCTGCTGCTGCTGCTGCTGCTGCTGCTGCTGCTGCTATGAATACATTGTGGACCTTTCTCTATCTGACAAGACAAGTTCCAAATGTCTGTGAATGAAGCTTGAGTTGACTGGTTCAACTACCAATTCAATCGTTATTATCTATCATATGATTGGAAGAGTCATCAGCATGTTGAGTTGTATGTAATCACTGGCGGTTTGAGGAACCTGATCGCAAAGGCCGCTTTACATTACACGATTTTATAGGCGATTGATAGTGTGTGATCTAATTGGTCACGACAATTGACGAGATCGTCCTCGAAAACCGTACTGTTTTAGGCCGTGTTCTCACTAGAGAGTTAATCAGGAATGGCGTCATACTTCAGTATGGTGTTATTCCGGATTAAGTCTCTAATGAAAACACAGCCTTACATATGCGATGGTTTCTCGGTCACGCGCTCTACAAGCCGTATATGTTAAATATATTTACTTTTATTTAACTGGTAAGAAAAGACATTGAACGGTTGTACAACAGGTCACGATGTCCGATTTTCTATTTACATTGCACGAAATGGTGTGAAATCGTATGTAACAAATCGTGAACATCAAACACGTTTTGAATTTGACGATGCTAAGCATGGACTAGCTTTGCTGGGCGACTTTTACAGACAGCGGCGACGTATTACATGACGTATTGTGCATCATTGGAAATTATGCTGTCTGGCCATCAGTGTCTAGTGATGGTGTCTAGTGATGGTGTGTAGGTATTTGCGGGGCAGGCATCGAGTTTGTATAGTGCTGCTTGTGGAGCTGTCCAGCTGTTACAGTTATACAGCATCAAAAATACGCAGGTTGCATTGTGTAATCGACGTTGTCCTTTTATCAAGGGAATCCTTGATCTACGAATCCATAGCTTCCAGGTGACTGGAAAGCTATGTTCCCCATGACGCAGTGTGTAGCAATATCAGCTGTACTGCAAAGCAGTGAGCCCAGGATTTCACTTTTCCTCCATGGTTCTCCGCCACGAAAAGAATCGTCATTTTCTTTAGTGTCATGCTTTGTAGATCGGTATATGTGGGTGAACTCTGTTTTGGATTCATTCATGAAGAGATTCTCAATTTTTAGTTTGCTTGCAGCTAATGGGAGAAGTTCGTCAAGGGGTTTCGTTTCCTCGTCTATGAAGTCTACATCGTCGGCACATTCCATCTTTAGCGGCATACCCAGTATTGACACTGGGAAGTTTGGTCTTGCGGAATTTTCCCGCATGGGGCTCATCTTCATTGCAACTGGCCTGGTGTAGTACAGCTAGCTGAGCTTTTAATTATATTGAAGGCTCGTGACATGTCAATGCCCGTTTTGTGGAAACCCCAGTGCTTGGACATGACTACCAACATAAGCATGCGTTGAGCCCATACAATGTCTGCACAGCTGCGTCCACGTTTGAAGCCACTTTAACATGATCCGTTGAAGAATTCAATCTTGTCTCGGTTGCATTCTTGTCTCAGCATAGAGTAACAGTGGATATGATTTTCCATATGCTGTCGAGGAGCACAATGGGCGGCAGATTAGCTGGGGGCCAGGTTGTTTCTTTGCTAGTGCGATAAGGGTACCTTGGCCTACAACATTGATGGGAAGGTGGTGCATAAAAGCTGAATTGGTTAGGTGCGTGATCAGTTTTGAGATAATGTCACTTGCATATTTGAATAATTCATCGCTCATGCCATCAAATCCAGATGCACGTCCATTTTTCAGGGCTTCAAGTACCCTCTCAACTTCCGCTGTTAATTGGTGTTAGTAATGACCTTGGGTTTCCTGAGAACGGGTGCAAGGGCGCATCATGTTGGCCAGTGAACTGTTCCTTGAACCATTCTCGAATCGCCTCGACCCTGACCTGGTCAGTCCCAATAAAGTGTCCTTCAGAGTTGTGTAAAGTAAGTGGTGGTGTGTAGTCAGTAACTCTTATGGCTTGTGCTGCCCGAAACATTTTGTGACAGTCATCCGTGGCAGTGATTTCATCTGCTAGCGAATCCACTTGCTGAATAGCAAGATCTCTTAAGCATTCGCTAATGTGGCGCAGAATGTCATTGCGCTCCTAGCGTAGTTTGGTGTGGTCTTCACCTTGGTCACTTTGATAGATGCGCAGCCGTAACGCTTTCTGCTCTGCTGACAGTTTTACTACTAGACTGTCGTCAGTATACCTAGTTTTATTGTTTTTAAGAACACCCATGGTGCTGGTAGTTGATGATTCCATAGATTTCAGTATTTTGGTTAGGGCGTCGTTTGGATCGTAGATGATGTCGCTGTTAGCTATCTGATGCCCAAGAGCCTCTTTGTGTATATGACATTTGAGTG
Organism: Chaetoderma sp. LZ-2023a; assembly: GCA_034401795.1. Taxonomy (NCBI): domain Eukaryota; kingdom Metazoa; phylum Mollusca; class Caudofoveata; order Chaetodermatida; family Chaetodermatidae; genus Chaetoderma; species Chaetoderma sp. LZ-2023a. The sequence continues at coordinate 130,575,209 of CM067373.1, read as the reverse complement.
TCAGTGTCGCTGATGAGCATGGGTAGGTAGTAGGTGACTCTTCCTTTTTTTGCCTGCTTTGGCGTTTATAAGTATGGCGTTTATAAGTAGATAGAGATCGTTCACCTGAAGGCGTGTAATAACTGGCTTGTGGTCAGAATTGAGGGCTCTGCCCCCATATCAACGAGCATTCCCAAGTAGGGGTTTTGCTTCTGTCTTGCATAATATGAAGTCTATTTGGTTGAAGATAGCTGTTGTAGCCTTAGAACCTTTTGGGGCTTTGCGATCAGTAATGTGTCTGGTCCATGTTGTCCGGTGACGGCATGGGTGTTTGAAAGCCGTATTTGTGGCAAATAAGCCATTGGATCTAAGGAATGCCACCAGTGCATCTCCATTGCTGTTGCGTGTGCCCAGGATGTCTCGCACAATCGACAATAAGATCTTGTGATGTAAATCGGCCTTAATAAGTGAACTGAAATGTTGCTGGAAAGATCTGAATGCATGCTTTTAAACCTGTCGACGACTGACGATTAGCTAAATACGTCGCCTTCATGTCGCTGTGTTTTCGCGTGCACACCAAAGCTGATGCGACCAAATCGTGTCGCGGTCGCATCGCGTCGTTCTTGTGTATGGGTTGATTAAATTGCTAAAACCACTGACAAGCCTGAATAACATTGTTACAACGATTGTACTAAGAAAATAATTTCTCACGTGTATGCATATTTCTTTACTATGATTTTCTTGGAATTCTGGGATGTCAGGCCTGAATGATTCCTATCTTTTATTACTATAAGGGAACTTTAAATTTGAACACGTTTGAGATGGTTATCTTGTAAAATATTTACATGTTATAAACTTTTATCAAATATTTGTCACAACCCCAAAATTCAGCAAAATAAACGTTGTTTATTTCACGGTGTAACTGGGGGTGGGTGTGTGTGGGTGTGGTGGTGCGGGGGGGGGGGGCGGTGGAATTATTCCATAACGTTATGGCAATCATCGTCTGTATGTCAGCATATATTTGTTCTAATAAGTGAGTCTGTGGAAATCATCAATTAAAGTTGCAATCTCCTGCCATTATCTCCGTGGTAGCGCATGGACTTAGGCCGAGTAGCCTAGGCTTGAAGAGCAGACGCAGTAACATTGAGCAATCTCCAGCAATCTCCTTGTGAGTTGTGCAAATTTGCGAATTGACGGTTCAGATCTGTCATTCAACTAACCGACGTCAAACGCAAATACGTCACTTCTTAGCCGACGTAGGTCCGTTATGAAAGCACCCGTAGTCCGTCAGTAAAGCGTCTGAGTTACATGCCTTTGATGAATTTAGAAATTTAACTGTTTGACTACTGCATGCCACCAGACAATAATTTCAGTGGCAATAACTCTGGATCTGATGAATATTTTCAAAATAATTTGACTGAAAATTGTTGGTGGCTTAGCCACCAACAACTTTCATTCAAATTGTTTTCAAAATATTCAACAGGTCCAGGGTTAAACCCTATACAAAATGTAGCGTGCAGAGAATACAGCTGGCAGACAGTTAACACGCGTGCTGTTGAGTATGTTCAAACTTATTTGACCATAAGCAACAACAGCCTTCAGACAAAAGAGTTTCAGAATATTCAACATCCTAACTGTATAGCTACAATGAAATTTAGATTCCGGGAATACAGGTTTCAATGTTCCAAATTGATTCCAACACGCGTATAGAACGGTTGTAGTTTAGCTAGAAATGGGTGGGGCATCCCTAAAGATGGTCCGGTCTATGGACCTTTCCGGTTTTAGCTATGCCCCGCCCATCTCTAGCTAAGTTCCACCCACACCTCGCTCGTGTTGGGATCGATCGATCTCTGAACACGCTGACTATCGATTTCCAAAAAACTACACACGTTCGCTGTTGAATATTTTGAAACTAGTACATACAATTCATACAACGTGTCGGACCATTTGAGATTTGGTGATGGTCGATATGGAACCCTTTGCGACGTAATGATTATGACGTCATCATTCACGTGCTGAGCTGATTATGACGTCATACGAGGTCTGATGATGGATGGATACTCTGGAAAGATGAATTGGCAGTCTTTGTTAATATACTATAGATTTTTTGTCTTTGAGGTGTAAACAACATTAGCGTACTACTAGTGTATTTGTTAAAAGATGTGGAATGCCTAAAATCATGTTAGAGCCCCCTTAAAGGTGCATATTCACACCAAAATGGTTGAAAATATAATTGCTAAAATTGTATACTTTTAGAGGCTTAAATTGTGTAGCTGAATGTTATGAAACGAAAAAAATCATAACATATGATGGTTTCATTCCGTATAAATTAATATGATTTTTTTAGTTGTGAGGTCTAATTAGGGATTCGTGTCTCTAATTAAATTTCACAACTGAAAAATTCATATTAATTTGTGCGCAAGGAAATCGTCATATTTTAAGGTTTATTTCCTTTCTTTACATCTAGGCACAGAATTTAAGCCTATAAAGGTATATTATTTGAACACTTTTATTTCTAGAGCAATTTGGTGTGAAATATGCACCTTTAAATTTGGTTTCTTGCGACATTAATAATCATCAATTATTTGATGCATGTGTGTTGGACGCACGAAAGCTGGAAGCCGCTACAAAAAATAACGGAACATTTTTTTATATTTTATTTTTCCAAACATTTTTGACAATTTGTTTGCTTCGAAATAGATCTTGGCTTAATAGAAACGTGTGCGAACAACAGACTGATTATAAGAAATGACACAGATGCGCAATTTTACACTCATCGTTTATAATAAGGCAGAGACATGATAATAATATGTGTGGAGCAATGTGTGAATCCGAACTGTTGATCATGTATAAGGCATCGTAATCAAATACAGCGTATCAATCCTTTAACAGAAGTTACAGTCAACTAAATTATGTAAGCCAAAGTTAACGCATTTTGGGCGATGGCGTACCACAGAGAAAATTCTAACCAATCGTAATTTCACTGTAGGTGTCTTGCCACTGGCGTAATGTACTTCATTATTTGACCTTATATAGCAACAGCATCCATTCATGGTAGCAGCGTATTCATAGTTAAAGGTGTATATTCACACCAGAATGCTTGAAAATAAAATGGTTAAATTTGTATACGTTTAGGTAACTACATTTGGTGCCTAGATGTACTGAAACGAAAAAAATCTTAACGTATGATGATTTCATTCCATATAAATTAATTTAAGTTTTAAGCTGTAGCTGTAAAATTTAATTAGAAACACGAGTGACTAATTCAAATTCACAAGTTATACCTAATGATATTATCATATGCTAAGATTTATTTCGTTTCATTACATCTAGGCACACAATTTAAGCCTTTAAACCAATACAATATTAACGTTTTTATTTTCAGTCATTCTCTTGTGAGTTCATGCACGTTTAAGTAAAAATATCATTTTAGATAATTATCGGTGTCACAGCAGATGAATCCAATAGGTCACTCAACTATGCGACGTCTTAATCAATTACATCACATATATGCTGACGTCACAATCAAAATACGCAATGAATGCCGTAACTATGTCTGTCATGAACTGTAAATAGTTGGCCAGTTGTACGAATTGTATCTATTTACTTACCATTTAATAAACACATAACAATAATATGTTTGGAGCAATAGGTGAATCCGATCTTTCGATCATGTATATGGCACCGTAATCAATTGCGTCACGTGTAGGCTGACGTCACAATGATAAATAACAGAAATATGAAACTGGAATAGTCCGTCAAGTGTGCGAATTGTATGTCTTTGATGGATTTACTATTTAATAATAAGCATTCTGTTGAACATTTTAAACAGATTTGACTGGCGCTGTCGCTGCCATAGGCAACAACAGCCCAACCCCCAACCCCCACAAAACCCCTCCCACGGTCGAATTAGTTTCAAAATATCCAACAGGTTAGCGGCATAATTACCATGAAATTGGGATTATGGGAATTCAGGACTCAAAGTATATGAATCGATCTTAAAGCGCGCAAAACAGAGCTTCGCTAGAGATAAGCAGGGATAACAGTGTATTCATCCATGGTCTATATAATACTCATATTCTGACAGAATTAACACTGAAATTCCAATATCTTAATGGAGGGATCCGATCTGTCACTCAAGTATCTGACACCATAGTCAAATATCGTCACAATCGAAATGACAGCTGAGTCGCGAAAATTGAAAGTACAGTGTATCGAATTGCATGTCGTTGGTGAATTCACCTTTCCAGAGTACCCACCCATCATATGACGTCATAATGAATTGCGTGATGTGTAGAATGACATCATAATGATAAGTACGTCACGAACGCATATTTGAAGACGGTCTATGCGTTGTTGTACAAATTGTTTGCTTTTACTATTTAATAAACATTCTGTTGAATATTTTGAAACTAATTTGACTGGGCGCTGTTGCTGCCTATGTGTAGAATGACATCCTAATGAATGACGTCATGAATGACGTCGATACGTACGTCACGAGCGCATATTTGAAGACGGTCTATGCGTTGTTGTACACATTGTTTGCTTTTACTATTTAATCAATATTCTGTTGAATATTTTGAAACTAATTTGACTGGGTGCTGTTGCTGCCATAGGAAGCAGCAGCACCCTGTCAAATTAGTTACAAAATATTCAACAGCTTCCCTGTATAGTTTTCAGGAAATTGATAGTTAGGGCATTCGGAGATCGATCAATCCCAACACGGCGAGGTGTGGGTGGAGCGTAGCTAGTGATGGGCGGGGCATAGCTAAAAATGGAACGGTCTATTGACAACTTAATAAACATTCAGATTCATCAAATACATATAATAATTATTGGTACACGTTGGTGATGTAATTTTCGAATTTCGTGACCAAGCTACGCCATTTTGATTGCGACGTCAGCTAATATATCTGGTCATGATGTCAGATACCTAAGTGACAGAGCGGATCCATCTATTGTTAGAAAACCCTAACAGGGTCTTCTAGGTATATGCATTTCTGTCACTCACTTTAATTGACCTTTTCAGTTTTAGCTATGTCCCGCCCATCTCTATCTATGCTCCAACCACACCTCGCTCGTGTTGGGATCGATCGATCACTGAACTCCCTGACTATCAATTTCCAACAAACTATACAGGCAAGCTGTTGAATATTTTGCAACTAACTTGACATCAACAGCGGCCCAGTCATATTAGTTTAAAAATATTCAACAGAATGCTTATTAAATGGTAAAGACATACAATTCGTACAACGTGTCAAACTATTAAACGTTAAAGCATTAAGCGTTAAAGACGGACTATATCGAGTCATTCATGACGTCACGTAGATGATTATGACGTAATATGACGTCAGGTGATAGATGGATAAACTTGGAACGGTCCATTCCCACCACCAAACCTTCTTGATTTGAAATGTAACTATGGATAGGTGCGAATGATTACCATAATGCTAGTATTTGCACAATGATTTGATTGAATAGTGTAATGTTGTTAGTGACATCATATCTATATTTTAAACATAAGGATACGTACAGTGCAAACCCATGATTAGGCGTAAAGACACACATATCAGTCAAACAGTTGGGAAAGGTACAATGCTCCCAGAAGATACCAAAAGACGGAAATTCACAAGGGTTGTTCACTGAAACAGGCTTGAAACAGTTACAGTCCGAATGCCCTTAAACCGGGACTTGAACTCAACCTACAAACTCTAATCTCAAAGCTTTAAGCTAACTCATGTTGAACCTCTAAAATGTCAAACTCAATCGTGAGATTTACTTTCTAAGTAATTCACATATTTTCGTTTTAATAGGTAGAAAACATTATTTTATATCAATGCACCATTTATGCATACCTTACACCATTAAACTTCAAAACCTTAAACCCCATCTTCAAATAAAACATGTTCGTGTTAGCTAACCGGATCTTTTTCATCAATCGCCTAAATATTTAGCTCCTGTAGTAAATTTTCATTTCAAATTTATAAAATACACAAATGTTAACTTACACAAGACATAACTGAACTTAGTGCCATCACATTGGTTACAGTTGCATATTGGCAGTATTAAGCTTTGGTATTGCAAATTCATTGATAAATCATTTGCCATCGGTCTACATTCGTCCATTATTATTTTTGCGAAATTTCATTGGTCAGTCCTTCCCGCTCGCCCCACACCACACACCCCCCCCCCCCCACCACCACACCCCCACCCCACCACCCCCATTACAAGTGTTCCCCATAAAGTACTGATATCTGCCCGAAAATAAACTGATTAACTCCCGACGATTGGTAAATAATTTAGCATCTGTACCATAAAGCCAAGTCAATTCACGTCGTGGAAGAATTCGCCAGCTTTCAAGGTTCATCCGTTTGTACGGCTAAAATATATAACATTCTTTGCACAGCTTGTAGTATTTTGTTGAATATTTTGAAACTTGCTTGGATGGAAACTGTTGCTGCCTAAGGAGTCAATAGCTCCTTTCAAACCAGTTATAAAACATTAAATAGCTCATGAGAGTAGTTGCTTTGAAAATAGGCGAGCTCTTGGGAATTCAACATTGAATGAGTTCTAGCCTCGTCAGAGTTGCATCGCTCCAAATACAAGAGATAAAGAGGATATATTAACACTGTGGGAACGAAAACCAGAACACAGAAATTCAAAAACAATTTAGAATGCCCACTGTTAATTATTTTGAATCTAATCTGACTGGAAACTATTACTGGCAGCAACAGCCCACAGACAAATTAGTTTCAAAATATTCAACATATTACATGAAGGCTTCTCTTGAAATAATGGTTTTGAGAGTTCCGAGATGTAAGGTTAACTCAGGCATATGCCCAACCCTCTCCTTGCCAACTGTCCCCACGCGACAGACAAGTTGTCATAAAAATGCTTTATTCCTAGAAATATCGCATTCTTCGACTAGTGAACAAGTGTCTATATCGCTTTTCTTCCCCGGAGCGAATCACTATCCACGGTCGGATGGTCTCATGACGACTGTAAAATTAATTCACAAAAAGCTGCAGATGGAAGTCACTTTAAAGGGGGAATGAAGAGCAATCTATCAAGTGGAAATTTACGGAAATTAGTTTGAGACTAGCTAGTGCATTGCTTCGGCGAGTGACAATTTGCATTGCAATAAATAAGAAAGATGGCATTTGCTAATCCATTTAAGCGTTGCTGATCAATAAATTCTTCTTAAATGTATTTCTTATTTGAGCATTGTGGAACAATAAAAACCTTTTAAATCCCATATTCTATAATCTAATCATTTTCTTGTAGTACATTTGTATTTTATGAATGATTTACAGAATAAGTGATAATATGTTGTTGATGTTGCTATCATTTATAGCTCTACATATCTCCTTAGCGACGACTTTGTATAGGTTGACATATTGTGTGGGCGTGTTAGTACCATCGCGATATTAGCGCACTTGCAGCGAGTCCACTAACGGCTGATAGTAATAGAACACTATTTTTTAAAGTTTACCACTGGAACGACTGGCTCGGTTATTGAGTCAGCCATTCCACTGATAACTTTCCAAAAATACTTTTCACTTATGGGCACGCCTCAAGACAACGGAATTGGCCGGTTTCGGCAGGTTTGGACATAAAAGTGTGTTAAATGAATTATGGTAAGTTATTGAATATTTTGCAGATACTTCGACTAGAAGCTATTGCTACCAGAGGCAGTCAAATTAGTGTTGAAATATTCAACCAATATAACTGTCTGTTTTTAATTATTTTAGAATCCAGGATGGCCATATCAGGCAGATTATGTCACCGCCATAATATAATAACTAGCTGTATTTATGTGTGTATATGTGGTCCTGCTTCTGGTAGGTTGATCGCCAGATGTGTTCTTGTTTTCCGTTGATGGTTGCAAACGTGAGCTACATCGGAAGACCTGCCCAATTTGAATGAATTTAGTCCCACGATTTTCTCCTATCGATAGAACGTGATTATTCAATGTAAACTGTTTCGTGCAAACACAAGCATATTCCCAGCAGGAGCAAGAGCATTGCACCCAAAATATCTTGGATACAGTTATTCACTCCCATATAGTATAACATGCTCGGACTTGTGGAACTCTAACATACCGCATACTGAATGAAACACTGAACAAGGCTTATGTGAGTGAGGGATGTTTCCTGGTGTGCAAATATCTATGCTCCAATATGAACCGCTGCATAATGTACATGAAATATAATTGCTGGTAAAATATTTGCTCCCTTTGACAGCTCACATCATTTTGGACAACCCATCAACTAATGACATCTGGAAAGCAACAGTTAACAAGGCTATAGGTGAATACTGGGTGTCATATCTCAAATCGCAGATGAAAATCTATCATCAATGAGATTATCTCCGGATCAAATCACACTCAGAAAACCACATTCAGTAATTGAATCCATCAGTAATAGTCAGCGAGATGTCTACAGAGCTACAGTAAAAACTGGATGCTGACCGGAACCTTCCAGCTCAGTTCAATAAGAGGAGGTGCAATATCTTCACGCCATATCAGACGTGCCTAGTATCTCTGAAGCATTCACAGACATTAGAACATTTCTTGCTGCAATGAACAAATAGTTACGCTGTGAGACGACCCATTATGGATCAACCTCAAGCTACACTCCATGACAATCTAGACGCGAAGTCTGAATTAATGAATACCTTGGAGTCAACGCATATAACGACACACGACGAAAGTAAAGTGTGCAGATTTCTTCTTGATTCTAGTTCAGCTGAGTTACCAATTGAAATATTCAATCAAATCGAGTTCACCGCCAGAAGACTCTGCTACATGTGCATTGTACCAATATCGAAACAAGAGACGATCGCAGATACCACCAAATAAGAAGACTGGTCTATACCAGACACGAAGACAGGAGGATACTGAATGATTGTACAGTACTCTACATAAGTATAATACTCATGTTGATGCAAGCGTGTTCACCAGAAGTGAGGGATCTATTTCACTGAAAGAACACAACATGAACAAGAAAATGGCAGAGATTTTAACTAATAGACCTATATTATCTAACTCTGTGAAGCAAGATAAACACTTCTCATACGACATCAAGATCATCTTTCAGCTCATAGTATCTCCTATGGCCATACAATAAATCCACCACATTGGAAAACACAGGCTGTCATTCATAGAACAATCACATTAGCCCACCAGATTAATCCATGGCACAGGAGCTGGTGTCTTCATTAAGCACCCTGAAGGACATGAAAGGGGCACAATATTCAACAAAAAAATGGATGCTGTTGCTGCCATAGTCAAATTAGTTCCAAAGTATCCAATAGCTTACCTGTATAGTTTTCTGGAAATTCACCTTTCCAGAGTACTCACCCATCATATGACGTCATAATGAACTGCGTGATGTGTACAATGACATCATAATGATTGACGTCATGAATGACGTCGATAAGTACGTCACGAACGCATAGTTGAAGACGGTCTCTATGCGTTGTTGTACAAATTGTTTGCTTTTACTATTTAATAAATATTGTGTTGAATATTTTGAAACTAATTTGACTGGGCACTGTTGCTGCCATAGGCAGCAACAGCACCCAGTCAAATTAGTTACAAAATATTCAACAGTTTCCCTGTATAGTTTTCTGGAAATTGATAGCTAGGGCATTTGGGGGTCGATCAATCCCAACACGGCGAGGTGTGGGTGAAGCTTAGCTAGTGATGGGCGGGGCATAGCTAAAAATGGAAAGGTCCATTGATAGACAGGGAGTTCAGAGATCGATCGAATCCAACCCGAGCGAGGTGTGGGTGGAGCTTAGCTAGAGAGGGGCGGGCATAGCTAAAAATGGTAAGGTCCATTGTGATAAGTGGATTCAGTTTAAATGCTGTGTATCTATGTTAGAACATGCAGACATTTTGGCAAAGCAAGGCGCTGCAATGAAGGCAGCAAACACTCCGCCGGCAAGTACAGAGGCAACGATTACAATTAAAGATCTCTACCAAATCAATCAACGCGTAAATGAATAACAGTAATTATCCCGGTTAGCGCAAGTGGGCATCTCTTGTTCGAGAACTCGTCACAACAGGCGTAATCAGTATATGCACACGAAACTCCGTCTGCTATCCTCTCCTATGTGCCCGACTGGACAAGTCGAACTAGTATCCTCAGCATGTTCTACAGAAGTGGTTAGACCGTATTCAGATTAGAGCCCAACTATTGCATGGGGGTCATGAAGAGCTACAGAAGATAGTCCTGTTTGTCTCAAATTGCTAAAATTCCGAATGTAACACAGCTAACCCAGACGAAATGACTATGCAACAGTCGACCCCGCCATGCTCGGAAAGATCATCTGAAAATTGTGTGTTTGTTTAGTAAACCTGCCACAGTGAGAAGTGCATCGATCTGGAGTAAATGTGTTTGTAAATGTTTCAAAACAATTGTAACCACTATCTTTTAAATACTAACTGCATAAGGGCACAGAGATGATCTTACATCCAATTTAGATAGATCTTGTAATACGGAAACTAAACTTCCGTAATATATCACTTAAATCTTTAAAGGTGAACCGAAAATAAATAGCTAAAAGCTGGTATCTTTGCTATCCCAGGCGAGCTAAAGGCTGGTATCTTTGCTAACCCAGGCGAGCTAAAAGCTGGTATCTTTGCTAACCCCGGCGAGCTAAAGGTTAGTATCTTTGCCCAGGCGGCAGCTAACGATATGAATGTGACTCTCACGCCAATGACAATTTCACAGACCAGAAACGACAAATTCCGCATAATGTAAGGAATATTCTGTTGAATAGATTGGTACTAATTTGAAAGGGAGATGTTGCTATTTACGATTTCCATTCGAATTGGTTTCTGCATATTCAACAGCCTTTATTTATAATTGCTTTGATATTGCGATACTAGAATTGCAATGGTTAAATGCTTAAAAATACTGAAGACTAGGTGAATTAAATTTCTACCAACTTTTCACACACAATTTGCATGTTGTGTTCCATAGTCTATAGAATATAAGCTGACGTTCTTAGAGCTGTCGATCTAGGGCTGTGCATGAGACATTTAACAAGGTTACCCAGCAATGCGAGAATGCCAATCTAATTTACACATTGGGCATTCTTATCTTATTTGTAATGGCACGTGCACACAACGCAGCCCAACACCTTGAATATCCCGCTTGATAGACCCATCCATTCTCCACGTCACAGGCAATGTGATCGATCATCTTGTTTCAATAATGCATACTGAAACACTGGCTAATAATACGCCGTAATGGAAAAGCCGTGTTATGAAATGCTTTGGAATAAATCAGAATTTATTATTTCTGAAATTATGAAAGCAGTCTGGGTTTGGTCATACAATGAACGAGTTTGAGCAAGTAGAGGGTAAAAAACGTTTGAAACCGATTTCACCAATGCGTTCATATGTTCAGATTAATTGAATTGATTTCCGTTAAATTGATAGAATATCTGTGTGTATAGACCGTAACTCTATCACGTCAAAAGTCGATGGGGGAATCCATCATAGATAGCTGGGTCGTGGTGCTATCAATTAAAAATAATAAAAATTATTATTATTATTATTATTATTATTATTATTATTATTATTATTATTATTATGTTAGCTCACACTCTCAATGCTTAAAGCGGAGCATGTGTATTTGTGTCCCATATGTCACGATGCTACCTTGGATCATGAAATAAAAATTTGAAAGTTGATTAATCTGATCGTGAAAGCTCCTTGCATGATTAATAACTCCTATATATTATCGCAGATGTTAGAATTTCAAGTTTCGTCCGTGACGAATTCTCGTAACCCCGTGACACCTGAATCAAAGAATATCAGTTTCAAGAAGGGTAGACAGGTAACCTGTTGGATCGGTTTCAAGTCATAAAGAGGAGCAACTCCCAGTCCAGTTAGCTTAAAAATATACAAATGAATAGGCATATTGCTTTTAATCTTGTATTCTGCTTCATTATTGTTTGATTTAACAATGTAACCAAAGCTTTACTTTGTCACCATAATACTAATGCATATTGATTCGACTTCTGACGTCAGACCATAGTCGTTCACGTAGTAGAATAATAGAGGAAGCCGGTTAATTGATCAAGCATATGACGTCATAATCAACTACGTCACATATATAATGACGTCATTATCTATTGCGTTATAAATGGCACAATTTAGTTCATCGTAAACGCTCATTATCCGTTAAGTTGTACGAATTGCACTTTTTTTTACTATTTAATAAATATTCTGTTGAATATTTTGAAACTAATTTGACTGGGCGCTGTTGCTGCCATAAGCAGCAACAGCGCCCTGTTAAATTAGTTTCAATATATTTAACAGCTTACCTATATAATTATCTGGAAATTGATATTCAGGGAGTATAGGGATCAATTGATCCCAGTACGCACCAAGCGTGGGTGGAGTTTAGCTAGAGATGGGCGAGGCATAGCTAAAAATGGATTCCTCAATTAAGTCTCTGACTGAATAAGCCGCTAAATTTGCAGGGTTTGAGCCGTAACCCGTCAATGTTTGAAATTCCAGTATCTCAAAGCAACTCCCAGGGAAACCGGTTAAACAAATTTGACGGAATCCGTTGCTGTCATAGGAAGCAACAGCACTCAGGCAAATGATTTTCAAAATATGCAACATAACGATGTTGTTGTTTTTGGTCTGTGATGATTTAAGGGTTAATTATATTGAGCGCTCTTGATATCAGTTGACTCCTATCGTGAAAATCGTAGATTTAATTTTAATTCTATGGTGAAAATAAATGGATTTAACATGTACATATATTTTATTGATAACATAGAATCCAGGGAATTCTCTGTTTCGTCAACCTACCATTTTAATAGTAGACTTTCACCTTTACCCTTTAGACACCAATATCAATACAACTCTTTAGTGCTCAATTCCAACCTTCCATCAATAGATACAAATCTCTTCTGGAGAACGTGAGACATCTCTACGCGCGTACACACGCACGCACAGCGACTAACCAATCGACCAACCAACTGAGCAGCTATCTGACTGACCAACCAATCGAACTTCCAAACGATTGTTCGATCAACAAACCAAACAACCAACCAATCAAGCAATCAACCAATCAACATACCAACCAACCAACCAACCAAACAAACAACAAATCAGCCAACCGGAGGATTATTGTGCTCTGGATGGTGATCTGGTGGTAAAGTACTTGGCTCCCCAACGCTAGAGGGATGGTCTCGCAGAACTGCCTGGGTTCGAACCACGTTCGAGTCGAAAATTGAAAAAGGTAAAAATCACATTCCAGATGATTGACAAAGTTAATTCCTAGTATCAGTGCGTCCTAAATGGCAGGGTTCATAGAACTAATGCTTGGCATTATGAAAGCTAGCAAACCAACCAGCCAGCTAGCCAGCTAGCCAGCCAACCAGCCGGTCAACCAGCCAGCCAGCCAGCCATTTATCCAGCCAGGCAGCCAGCCAGCCAGGCAGGCAACTCGCCAACCAGCCAGCCAACCAGCCAGTTAGTCAGCCAGCCAGCCAGCCAGCCAGCCAGCCAACCAGCCAACCGGCCAGCCAGCCAGCCAGCCAGCCAACCAACCAGCCAGCCAGCTAGCCAGCCAGCCAGCCAGCCAACCAGTCAGCTAGCCAGTTAACCAACCAGTCAGCCAGGCGACCAGCCAGCCAACAAGCCAGGCGACCAGCCAGCCAACCAACCAGCCAGCCAGCCAGCGAGCCAGTCGCCCTGACCGACAGACAGACAGACTTCAATAGTCTTGCAACACTTCGACACTGGGGCCCTTAAATTTTGAATGCAGCGGTGTGGCCGGCTTTCAATCTGTAGCTCAAAATCTCTCTCTCTCTCTCTCTCTTCCTCTCTCTCTCTCTCTCTCTCTCTCTCTCTCTCTCTCTCTCTCTCTCTCGCTCTCTCTCTCACTCTCTCTCACTCGATCTCTCTCTCTCTCTTTCTCTCTCTCTCTCTCTCTCTCTCTCTCTCTCTCTTGCTCTCTCTCTCACTCTCTCTCTCCTCTCTCTCTCTCCTCTCTCTCTCTCTCTCTCTCTCACTCTCTCCCTCTCTCTCTCCTCTCTCCTCTCTCCTCTCCTCTCTCTGCTCTCTCTCTCTCTCTCTCTCTCGCTCTCTCTCTCTCTCTCTCTCTCTCTCTCTCATTGATTCCACCCTTAGTCATAGGGCCTGCACTGTGCGTCACATAAATCTATGCACGTGCCATAATCAACTTATGGGCCCTACCTATTTTCAAGCAGTCGATTGTTTATTAATTCATATTTACCAATCAGTCCAACAGCCGTCGCCATTTAGGAAATTCGATTTGCTGACGTAAGGTAACATTTGACAATGACAGATTGGACAAATATGCTGCAAAGACTAAATTATGTGCAAATACAAAATACAGATGGGAACCTGAAATTTAATCCTAAATCCAAGCAACAGCTCATGAAATTAGGCCAACGAAGCATCATTCGATATTGATTGCGTTGTATTTTGTTGTTTTACTGGTAATTTTACACACTCGTCCAGAGGAATTCATTTCAATTCATAGCATTATTGGTGCTGTCTTATAATGAAGGTGAGGGACAGCAACGCCATTCTACAACATATTTCTAAAATGACCATCAGCCATCTATCAAACGTGTCATCGGGCAGCATTTCATAGCAGCATACGGGTTAATCAGTTGAATTATCACGCCTTCTGAAGCAAATATTGGCCAAGCGCAAATTCCATTCTACATTACACACGCCATATCCGTTCCATTGTTAGTATGGCTGGCTTTGAGTTAGGATTCGCATAGATTCTTGCGGAAAGTACAATGAAGCGACCGCCGCACGGGTAGCAACAATAATGACCTATGATGTGGCTATTTACCCTGGGGACAATGACAATAATGCTTTGGGCAAATGAAATCGTAACCAACGGCTTTATGTTGCTTCTTAAATCTGGGCGTTCCTGTGTACAATTTTAGCTTACTAACCATATATTTGAGCGTCGTTTATATTTGTAGGTAAGCATTTCCGTGTTACGAATTTTGGCGAGCCCGTTGCTTGGGACCCCAATTAATTCTCACGGGTAACCAATTTACAGATAGATTCTTGTCAATCGGTCAAGATAATTGTTAATGCGGCTGCGTCATCAGGAGATTGGTCGTGAGACTGCTGATCAATAAACGTGATTTATGTCATTTCCTCGATGGAAAGGGCGCCCATTTCTAGCTATGCCCCGCCCATGGCGTTCGCGTGTTGGGATTGATTTATATACTTTGAATCCTGAATTCCAAGAATTATGCCAACAGCACCGCCCAGTCGAATTAGTGTCAACACATTCAACAGAATCTTTATTAAATGCATATAATTCGTAAACTTTACGGATGTTCATTATGGACATAGATACGTCAACCATTACGCATTTGATTGTGACTTCAGTATACACGTGACGTAATTGTTTATGATGCCATACACTTGAGCGACAGATCGGATTCATCCGTTGAAGGTATTAATTTAATAAAACGTTTAAACCCCAAAAAAGCCGAATTCAATAACACATTGCAATTTACTAAATATCCCTGATAACGCAGCGTATCGATACAGAGCATATTATGTTAGCGTTTTAATATGGATGAAATTATAATCATCCCGTTCCAATAGCTTTACTAAAGAAATTATTTTAGCAACAAAATGCCTGCGTGCGAGGGTGGGGGTCTGTGTGTCCGGAAGTGTATCTAAAACAACTACTGATTCGACGTGGCTCAAATTTTAAACGGTGTGACAACACACTATATTTGCACAACTTTCGGGCGTGATCCGAAAAAATCCGAAAAATCCAAAAGAATCCGGAAAATTCAAAATCATTTTACACCGTGACAAAAAACTGTACGGCGAGCGTCGACAAATTCTAATTGTTCTTGTTGATTAAACGTCCGCGTGCACTTTATAAGGCGTATATATCTATATATTGGTGCATAGTGAGAATTAATCTAGTAATATCTCTTGGGCCAGGGGAAAAACAAAATCTTTGATAATTCCTACCACCAAGGGGAACAAAGCCTCGTGTTATTTTTTAATGAAATATAAGTTGTATAAGACGTAGTCGCCTACATCTATGCAGTAAATGCACAAACAACTCGGCTATTTATGGTATATGAAAAAATGAGCCAATCTCTGGAATTTCTGCATATTCTACATTTAGTACTTAGTAATATGGCAACTAAACATAATCATATTTTCACATGCATAAATCAAAGTAATAGTTTAAATAACCATCTATGAACTTTTCCGCCATTTAAAAGAACATAGGACTTTGCACTTTATACAAAATCAAGGGAGGTTGCATGGAAGCAACAAGACATGTTTAGTTCGGAAATTTTCCCAATTGGTTTTCCCCACATAATATGCGCAATGCTAGCAATTATTGGAAAGCACTTTCGTATCACAATTTCAACGTTGGAGAATATGATGTGTCAATGTTGTTATATGGTTCTCATTGTTCGATCGGATTCCCTCCAGACGTCATTAGGTAACCAGAAGAGGATTATGTCCATGAGGGTAAAGCTGTTCAAACCAAACTCTACTGAGATGCTGCAGTGTCAAAACAGACAGCAGCTTATCCAATAGTAATCTTCTTCTTCTTTTCGTTCGCTGATCATACCGCCAGTCCTGTAACTGACTATCGACATGATCATAAGGGTTAAGTGCGTGAATCCATGGTTTATTAGAGTGCGCCGTGCGGCCTGGAACCTCCGTCTACAGCACTCGAGGTTTCTGTCAGGGTTACCTCACCCTTACCTCCTTTAGTCGCCTCTTACGACACGCAGAGGATACGGAAGGCGTATTCTAAGCCCCACCTACAGGGCAAATCCAATAGTAATGAATGTAGTGATCTGAGCGTGTACTATATTGAAGAAGACAAATAAGAAGAATACTTTGAGGAAGGAGAAGGGGAATGAGGGAGGAGGAGGAGGAGGAGGAGGAGGAGGAGGAGGAGGAGGGGGAGGAGAAGTAGAAAAAGAAGAATAGAAGAAAAAGAAGGAGATGAAAAATAAGAAGAAGAAAAAAAAAAGAAGATGTGTTTTATTGAGTAGGAGTCGCAAATTGTGTAGACAATATATCGTTTACGATAAATGTGACCTACTCCAATGAGCGATTCAAAACATATTGAGATTGTTTCGGAAATCTCTCAATTGGGGTTAATCCTTTCACGACGAAGCCGGCCAGAACCGGCCTCTGTAGTGGTCTTGAGGAATGTCCATTTCCAGGCCAAGAGAAGACTATTTTTGAAAATTTACCACTGGAATGACTGGTTCGGTTACCGAGCCAGTCATTCCAGTGGTACATTTTCTAAAATAGTCTTCTCTTAGCCTGCAAATGGACATTCAATAAGTAAAAATTTCAATTTTTTGAACAAATTTAGTCACTAAAGGGTTAATGGTTCCCGAAAATTTAGTAATATGGAAACTAAACATAATCATATTTTCACATGCATAAATCAAAGTAATAGTTTAAATAACCATCTGTGAACTTTTCCGCCATTTAAAAGAACATAGGAATCGTGCCTTTGTTGTTTCTGTAACTAGGCAATTCAATACTACCAACAAATAAACAAACCCAAATAGTTGAATCCGTCCCCCCCTCTCTCTCGCTCTCTCTCTCTCTCTCTCTCTCTCTCTCTCTCTCTCTCTCTCTCTCTCTCTCTCTCTCTCTCTCTCTCTCTCTCTCTCTCTCTCTCTCTCTCTCTCTCTCTCTCTCTCTTCTCTCTCTCTCTCTCTCTCTCTCTCTCTCTTCTCTCTCTCTCTCTCTCTCTCTCTCTCTCTCTCTCTCTCTCTCTCTCTCTCTGTCTCTCCACCCATCCTCCTTCTCCTCTTCCTTCTCCTCCTCTTCCTCCTCCTCCTCATCCTTACTGTATCACTCCCTCCCTCCCTCCCTCTCTCGCCCCTTTCTCTTCTTCCCTCCCTCCGTCTTGCTCTCTCCACCCCTTCCTTCTGCCCTCCCTCCCCCATTCCTCTCTGTCAATCCTCATTACTATTTCACTCCCTCTCCATTCCTCTCGCCCCCCTACCTCCTCCCTCCTCCCTCCCTCTCTCTCTCTCTCTCTCTCTCTCTCCACCCATCCTCCTTCTCCTCTTCCTTCTCCTCCTCTTCCTCCTCCTCCTCATCCTTACTGTATCCCTCCCTCCGTCCCTCCCTCCCTCCATCCCTCTCTCGCCCCTGTCTCTCCTTCCCTCCCTCCGTCTTGCTCTCTCCACCCCTTCCTTCCGCCCTCCCTCCCCCATTCCTCTCTGTCTCTCCTCATTACTATTTCACTCCCTCTATCACTCCATTCCTCTCGCCCCCACTACCTCCTCCCTCCTCACTCCTCTCTCTCCATCTCTCTCTCTCTCTCTCTCTCTCTCTCTCTCTCTCTCTCTCTCTCTCTCTCTCCCGCACACATCCATCTGCTCATGTACGTGTTAGTATTAATAGATCACATTTGTCCAAGCGATCTAATCACTTTGACGTCAACTAATTCAAGAAAAGTAATCGACCAAGGACAGCTCACCAGCAGCGCTCTCTAGGAATCTACCGAGCGTGTTCCATCTTGTCTAGCCAATATGAATAAGTAATCGTCGATGTAGATAATACTCTCTAGTGCGCGAGGTTTTAATCACCTAACCTATCTCTAAGTTGCATGGAAACGTTCAAACGACTCTAACACGACATCGCAAATACTCCACTCTCAACCATGATGTCCTAATAACTGAGTTTCAAACCTCTAACATGCAAATTGTTGAAGATCAGCAATGTAACTTCACGTACAGCTATGGAGCGTGGATGTGTGCGTGCGTGCGCGCGATTCCCCGGGCGTTTGAGTGCGTGAATTGCGTGCATAAATGTCTGCGTAGGTAAAAGAGGGAATGCGTGCGTGTGTGCGTGTGTGTCTGTGTGTGTGGGTCTGTCTGTCCGCGGGTGTGTTTCAGAAACTATTATCCGATGTGGCTCAAATCTTAACACAGGAGCAGTTGTTATACCAGAGACTGGGACTTCCAGATGTCGGTCTCGATCCTGATTAGACCTTTAACACTCATATCAACCAAAAACGGCTTATGCAGTGGTCTTGAGAAATGTCCATTTGTAGACCAAGAGAAGACTACTTTTGAAAATTCACAACTGGAATGACTGGCTCGGTAACAGAGCCAGTCATTGCAGTAGTTAATTTTCAAAAGCAGTATTCTCTTGGTCTGCAAACGGACATTTTTTATTTTTTTTAATTGTAATTTTCTTGAACAAATTTTAGTGTTAAAGGATTAAAGGAGACCCATGTAGCGCATTTTTAAAGTAACCTGTAACAGAAGAGATCCCAGACAGATTAGTTTCAAAATATTCAACAGCTTCCCGGTATACATGTCTTGAATTTGGAAAAATTAGAATTCCAAGTGTTTACGGGTTAACATATATCTTTGTACTATATTTATATAGCGTTCTTTACCTTTACTTTTTAATACTCAAATTCTTTCAAGAAACTTTCGCGTTTCTTATAGAAAATGTCAATTTGCAGATCAAAAAGTAGATTCCTTTTGAAAATTTGCAAATGAAATTACGACTTTGTTATCTAGCCAGTCATTTCAGGTGTAAGTTTTCAAATATAGTCTGAGTGTTTAAATTGTTAAGCAAGTTCAGGAACGCTTTTTATATTAAATTCTTAATGTTTTATAACATTCTCAAAGCATATATCAAGTAACGGTAACATAGACAAATTATATTCTTAAGCATTACCTAGGGAGAAATTTTAACAAAGCAATTGTGTTAAATCTGCCTCGATTGGTGAAATTACAAGAAAGGCACGGTAGATAAAAAGTTTAAATGGGATGTATCAAACCGAAATTTAACTTAAGATACAACATTTGGTAAACTTTACTATGTATCGTTACATAGATTAAAATGCATTAAGCTAGAAGACAAGCCTGAAGGTAACGGTCTCTGTTCGGCAGTATTGGTGCCTGTCTGCTGAAGCATCTATCACAATCAGGTGCAGTTGGTTAGCGAGAAGAAGCCAGTCTCAAAGAATTGCGAGAACTAATTACATGTCCTTTATTGGTTGATACACCGGCAGTAGCAGCAGTAGTAGTAGTAGTAGTAGTAGTAGCAGCAGCAGCAGCAGCAGCAGCAGCAGTAGTAGTAGTAGTAGTAGTAGTAGTAGTAGTAGTAGTAGTAGTAGTAGTAGTAGTGGTAGAAGTAGTAGTAGTAGTAGTAGTAGTAGTAGATGTAGCTGAAGCATAGTCGTAGTAGCAGCAATAGTAGTAGTAGCAGTAGTAGTAGTAGTAGTAGTAGTAGTAGTAGTAGTAGCACCAGTAGCAGCAGCAGTAGTAGTAGCAGCAGCATCGATGGCAGCACCAGTAGCAGCAGCAGCAGCAGCAGTAGTAGTAGATGTAGCTGAAGCATAGTCGTAGTAGCAGCAACAGTAGTTGCAGTAGATGTAACCGCAGTAGTAGTTGAGGGTGTAGGCGATGCGGTCGAAATTGTCTTCTCAACGCCGCTGCTGTAGTGTTGGGTCTGTCCAAGCTGTTGTCAACATTATTCTGGTTATTTGAAGTGCTTGACTATTTTCTGATAAATTTGCAGAGTTTAGATAGTAGACTCTCGTTTATGATTAGAGAGAAGTTGATGAAAGTTGTGATAGTTTAGTCGCTAAAAATAGTATTTTGATAGAATAGTATTTCTAACTTCTTTAAAGAAGTCGCATATAAATAAATAATGGTACTCATCTCCGATGTCATGTTTGTCACCGAGTGAGTATATCCGGTTTCCTTTGGTTTTCCCTTGGTGTACCGTCCCACCTCCCCGTCTCTATTAGTAGCTTACGATTACTGGTTCTAAATCGTTTTAGTATCATTCTGTTAGTAGTAGAAATGAGCCGACATGGCTAAAACTGGATTCCTCCATTGAGTATGACGCCAGATACTTTCGTGGTAAATCCTACCCCTACATTCTGTTCTATGAATAAAGCAACAATTCTGTGCGTGTGGCAAATATATTCTCAATATTAGTCCCTTGAAATGTCAGAATTATCAACTGCATCTAGCTAATATCATTCCGAGCTCGCTAAAACTCGATCAAAATGAAATTTACTCAAATCTGTTATCAACTTTTCTATTATCTGTGACACGTTCGAAATCGTCTATTTCTTCCAAATTCTATAATAAACGTAGAATCTTGTGAAAACGCTAGTGTTGATCAATAGTGTATGCCTGTCGGGAATTTGAAAATATTTGAAGATAATGCGAATAAACCTAGTCTAGCTTTTACCATGAAAGATTAATGCGTTTGGCTCCAAAAATCGAATTCAACAACACATTTACAATTTAATAAATGCTATGTTGAATATTTGAAACTAATTTAACTGGAAGCTGTTGCTGATTAAGGCAGCAACAGATTCCTGTCAAATTAATTTCAAAATAGTCAACCGTTTATCTGCATAGTTGACTTGAATGAGAGGTCTTGTGGATTCAGAGTATACGCGATTAATGCCTTTTGCATGACGTAAACGGCAGTTACTTTTCATTTCACATAAAAAAGTTAATAAGATACGCATTGATTTACATTAAACTTGACATTTTAAAAGCCATTAAATTACCGTGTTTCCCTAGGAATTCGGTCAGGGTTGATACTGCTAGCTTTATCTAACGCATACGACTGGGGCAGAAAGGTAGCAAAGCGATGCATCAAGCTAATGCCAAGAATAATAGAAACTGACATCACATTTGACATTCAGTTTACTTTGTACGGCATTTCTACTTCTGTAAGTTTCTGTAGTATGGTAATTATGACTGACTGTTTTCTGCTCCTAAAAATAGTGCAAAAGGCTTGTCAGCTTCAATCTGTTCTTTGCAACCCTTCTCCACCGTGTAGTTTCCCTTACGAACATACCAAGCTCATTTAGGTTCTGTTCCGTCTTACCTTCATCATCTTCTTTCAATCTCCACTAGGTAGCCCCACCGCCCTGTCCAGTCTTATCTTCGACCAATGAGAATGCAAACAGATATATCAGATATAAATTATCGGGTGTTGTACACTAAATTGTTAAACCGAATTAGACAATGAGAACGGGACCAAAGATTGCGACGTATTGGGTCTGATCGTAGAACGCTTAATAAGTTGGTGTTTTTGGTGCACTCTGTGATCATGGTACTTCATGGCGCTTAGTACTGCACGTCTCAAGACGTTCTGATGGGCGTTTTCTCCGGCATTCGATGAACGTGTCCAAACATTGACCCCGCTGCCGTACTACCTCACAGAGAGTAGAACTATATTGCGCAATTTTTAGAATGCTTGGTTTAAGATTAGGCTGTGTATCTAGTGGTGATTCGTGATGGTCGCAAGTGTTTGCAATAACAAATATCAAGTTTCTTCAAGATGACATTTGGACCTGTCCCGCTGTATCGCTTATGTAGAGCATCATTGAGACACATGTAGCACGGTATAAATGCGTCATGGGAAGGGTAAAGCCACGAATCCACAGCTTCCAGAAGAAATATTTCCTGATGCACAACGATTTGCAACAATATTTAAACTGTGGCGGAGGGAGCCCAAGATTCTGACCATCCTCCACCTCTCACACACCAACCCCACCCACCCCGCCATCCTCACCCCCATACACACACGCAACACATCCCATCGCATCCCACCCACCCCACCTGACTAAGGTACCTTCATCATTCGTCCCCTCTGTGTTGGACAGGTATACATTTGTGAAGTCTAGGTTGGCTGCATTTATGAAGATGTGTGTGGCTTTGAGCTGTTTAGCAGCTATTTGAAGTAGTTCATCAATGGGACGACTCTTTTCTTCATTGATGATGTCGACATCATCTACTCATCATACTCTATCCCGAGTGACATGCCTAACTTTGAGATTGGAGGGTTTGGTCTTGTCAAATGTTCTCGAACAAACGATAGACCTACAGTGACATAACTGGTGAAGATAGTTTTGCAGAAAACATTGACGCGAACTTCTGATATATGGTGATTTTAAAACCTAGCAATACAAGACACCTTTTCAACTCTAGTTTTCAAATATTATTTACGTGGAAAGAAAAGCATGCTACATATGTTTAGGTGAGGAGACACACGTTGTCCTCCAAGTTTCTATTTAGCATCATGATTAGTCGTTTGTGTAGAGATAGTGAATGCGGAACTGTATCTTCAGCCATACTGCGCGTGTAGAGAATCCTGTAATATATCGTATCGCCCTCAATTACCTCGTGCGTCCAAACGCTGTCGGTTGAATGGTGTCATTAACGCGCTTATGGTTAAATTTTGCCAGCGCGTGCTGATAGCAACTGCGCAAATTTACATCAAACGGCAGCATCCCACGCACGGGATACTATGCCGTACATCTAGAGAATGGAGGCAATGCGACAACTGTGTTAGTTCTGAACGAGCAGGACTGCGCTGATGACTTCGGTCTCTTCCTAGGCCACACTCATATCATCGGAAAACGATGAAATACCTAACTAAGCCTGTTAAAGCTATTTCCCTGAGGATGAACACGCGCAAACCAGCTCCGTCAGTGAAAACGCGGGAACTGATGAGCCAATCAGCCTAAATACTGCGACGCTGCAAGCGTTTGATGAATCCATATACCCGAGCAGCATGCCTAGTAGTAGCTGCAATGCGAAGACCTAATCCTTAAACTTTGGAACGAAAATCAGCCTTTTGCAATGCCGCCTTACATATGAAAATCAAAATACTCAAACAGGTCAACCTCGATGGTCATATTTAATAACAACATACTTAGCATTCTTCTGTATGCTTCTGAAGGCAGCATAGAACATGAACAAGAAACAGAAATATTCCCAACAAGACCCCTCGGAAAATCTGCTGCTGTCAAATAACGCTGGGAGTCTTAATATCATACTAAGATTCACTAATTAGCAGAATGAGTTGCATGTAGCTTGCTCATATTTGCAAGCGAGGGCGACTAGAAGATACTTGAGAAATAGCTAAGGAGGGTGACCTGATGAATTATGACCCGGCCTGGCAGACAGCACGTACAATTGCAACAAATGTTCACTTCTCGTTGCCATGTGTGTGCTATGCAGGACGAAGATGGCTGAATGCGTGAGTAATTGTAAGCCTCAAATAGCAAGAACAGTTATATATAAGCGAGTGATTTCAAGGATAATAAACACAACGTCAAAAATTATCACAACTACAATAGGACTCTCTCTCTCTCTCTCTCTCTCTCTCTCTCTCTCTCTCTCTCTCTCTCTCTCTCTCTCTCTCCTATACACACACACTCTCTCTCTCGCTCTCCCCTCCCCATCTCCCCACACCATCTTTCTCTCTCCCCCCTATCTCCCCCCACACCACCTCATCCATCTCTCTCTCGCGCGCGCGCGCTCTCTCTCTCTCTCTCTCTCTCTCTCTCTCTCTCTCTCTATCTCTCTTTCTCTCTCTCTCTCTCTCTCTCTCTCTCTCTCTCTCTCTCTCTCTCCCTCTCCCTCTATATCTCTCTCTCTCTCTATCTCCCCCACCCCTTCTCTCGCTATCCCTATCTCCCCACCTCACCGCTCTATATATATATATATATATATATATATATATATATATATATATATATATATATATATATATATATATATATATATATATATATATCCCTATCTCCCCTATCCCATTTATCTCTTCCATCCCTCTCTCTCTCTCTCTCTCTCTCTCTCTCTCTCTATATATATATATATATATATATATATATATATATATATATATATATATATATATATATATATATATATATATATCTCCCCCACCCAATCTCTCTCAACCCCGCCTCCCCGCCTCCTTCTCAACGCCTACGACCGCAAAAAATAAACACAGACGCAGGTTCCTTGTAATGGCATGTCTTAATTAATGTCAAATCGGATTTCATGTTTTTTCATCAACTGTCGTAGATCTGTCTTATATTAGAGGTCAATCGGTATTAATTTTGGTGAGAATGCTTAGAATCTGCTCGTCGTGAGCAGATAAAAGACAACGCGCTTATATAAACAGAATATACGATATTAACCCACACAAACCAGACAGGACACATTCTATATAATGGGAAGGAATAGTAATGTGTTTAATATTTTGAAATAAATTTGACGGGAAGACGTTGCTGCCGTAGACGGCAGCAACAGCTTCCAGTCAAATTAGTTTCAAATTATTCAACCCGTTTCACGCATAGTTATCTTGTCATTGGGATATCTGTGTTTCAAGGGTTATATGACTAAAGAAGAAACACGCTACCGTGCGTTGATCTATTCACGTAAGCGCCTCAGTGTCGCCCTTCTAGAACCGTTTGATGCAATTTCCTATGTCCTATCATAGGTTGATTAGAAATTTTTTGATGCTGCCCTTTATCGATTATTTTGTTTTTCATGTTTATAACGTTTTTGTATGATAATCTATTTGCATGTAGGCTACTTTATCGCAAATAGAAACTCCCGCGCATCGACGAAGAACACAAGAAATCAGCATCAAGGTCATTGATCCATTCCATT